>CM060950.1:62074045-62129045 GCA_030765055.1 Mantis religiosa
AAATTCTGATTGGATTCAAAGTATTCGAGAACTCTTCCATGTTGCGGAGTAGTAGTGATAGTATAGTGTGTAGTGTTTACCGCGTGCTTTTACTAAATGCGGCACGTAGGCGGTGACACTGGTGATACATGAGATCAAGCACAGGTGGAATGAGATGGTGGGGGAAACGGAGATCGTGGAGAAAACCCGCCCCACTGACGTGTTTTCTACCACAAATCTCACTGGCCTGGGACCCAACTCGGCCATTTTGGTGACAACCGAGCGCTCTAATCACTCAGCCACAGCGCGACCTCTTTCGCGTTCCATAACATCTGCTCTAATATTTAAGCTGATAAGTCTTCTGTGTCATCTTGAATAAGTTCTTCATTCCATGTGTATATATTTGTCGACTTGTCCATTATTTATTTTCCAACTCGAATTTTAATCTCTACAATTCCATGATATCCCAGATATTTTGGAAAACTACTTTGTTTTCAATTGCAATTGCACGCGTACTAAAATGATCTTAATAGTCCGCTTCCTCAAGAATGAGATTTGTCACTCATTTTTGACGCTTATTTTTCAAGCAGCTATTAAAAATCTTGAGACCTCAGGGTCAGTTATCACATTAAACTATTTCATTGGTACCATAAACATCAGAAGGAAGCATCACTAATTTTAAAAACGCAGTAACTTTATCGCTCTTTACAGACCAACTTAGTTTCTTTCTATAACTAACGACAACAATTCACCGGTACAATAAAGTATAAACATTATGTTATATTTTAACATTAAAATAATAAGCGCAGAACCAAGATATATGCATAGTTTGACACAGATTACTTTCCTGATAGCTAAAACAAAAGATGTGCGAACAATTGCCAACAATACTCGAATTTATATTTATTTCGTATCCATTTAAATTACATTATTTTAAATAAATTATGCTGTCTGGGCGTCGAAATAAATGGGCCTATACTAAACGATTTAGATCGATATTTTACAATCTGAGACACTAATGTCACCTACCGACAGCACAGTTTATATATATACCTATTTATCTAGGTATGTATTTATTCATTACTTAGTTATTCTTAAGCTGAGCAGGCTCATGACTCTCATATAACCTTCGTAATGACAAAGTAAATAATTACGAATAGGTTACTGCACATTTCAGTATTAATAGTTAATATTATAAATTAAATGTAGGACACTTTCTAGATAACCGCTATGAACATTTATACACAGAAATACTGAAACGCCTTGTTTATGGTTGCATTATATCACGATCTGAAACATTATTCTTTTGGAGTCGAATGGATGCTATCATCCTGGTCTAGTCATTATGAAACTGTGGTGCTCAAATAGATGGATCCCGTGAAATTCATATATAACGTTGTAATTGAGAGTTTCTGAATAAAACATAAGAGATAAAATTCCCCTTATTGGTCTGCTTTGGCTAGTCCACATTTTAAGGTGGATCACTAAAACGAATTCTGTTGGGTTTGGTGCACTTTTCAAAGAAAATTTGATAATAGCGGCTGTATTACCCACAGGCTTTCTCGAATTTGGAGTAATCTAATGTTGCAACATTCATATTTGTCTTATCCAGCTTTGAAGTAGGGGTTGTTTTCAATATCATGTACTTCATACATTTTAACGAAAATTAACCATTTATAAACTGATTTAGGAGCATGTCTACACAGGGAGCACACACCAATTTCCTTTTTAATGTTCTGGAACCATATTTGCTTCGAATTAAGACCTATTGGTGACGAACATAGGTAATATTGGTAAGAGACTGATTGTTTAGTTCAATATAGATGCAGTTTAAAATATGCAGCAAGGAAGAAGTCATTTTATTATCAGTATCTGACAAGATAGTTTTCCGACCCAGTAAGGTGCTCCTACTGAAATTCCAACTGCTTCCGATGGCTGTATCCCTGTTTCCGCCGTACCAATGGAATACCATATGTTTTCAAAAATAAGTAGTTAAGTAATTTAAATTTAATACAAAGTCATAAAAATACTATATTTCAATGTTCTCCAGCTGCATGTATAACAACTCAAGTTCTGATCCCTACTTCATTCATGGTTTGAAACTCTAAGTGAATAACAACAATGTATCAGACAGGACATATGCTTTTGATTCCTATTCCCTATGCAACCTGACAGAAATGTTTTGGAGCAAGAGGAGGCCTGACGTAATGGTTTCTGGTACGCGTCTACCCAGTATATGTTGGTGCACAACAACCCAAGAAGAGTAGTAATTGTGATTGTAGTAGCACATGTCCTGACAAGATCTTTCGGTGAACAGGGCACTAATGTTTTTTTGTGACAATGTGCAACTGAGTAATAAAGCTGCGTGTATAAATGTACGTGTCATGGGGGGCATGGTGCATTTCATTATGAAATATCGCCGATAGTATTCACATCGAGTGTGTTCGCGTAGGAACTTAGAGTGGATAGAAGAAAGAAATCATAACATATATTGTTAGTACATCACTAAATTTGCGGTCTTAGTCGGGGATACCAACTTAACCGTTGTTCTTACGAGACTTGACTGCAACGACAGATATAAGAATATGGTGCACGAAATGAGGCAGTGATAACGCTTTACCTGATATAGGATATAAACAAGAGTCACCAGACATATATTCTATGTCAAGCCCCTCAGAGAAACAGATATAGGTTTTCTCTATAGCTTTCTCCAGTCATTTGATTTTCTTAACTTGCATCCTCTAATGTAAAGTCATGTCGGATGATGAATGAAATGGTGCTCAAATGAGCACAGGGTTCATAGAGCTTAGTTACTCGACATTCATCTTTCAGGATAGGGGAAAAGCACGGAAGAAGTCCTAACCAGTATTGCTTGACAAAGATTCAAATTCTGGGCCTCTTAAACTTAAGGTAGACACGCTACCACCTACGCTACAGAAGTGGGCAGTCATTTGAATGCAGCATGGCTCCCGATATAGGTTACTAATAAAATTGATGGCGTCATTTCTCTTTCGTTTACATGCAGCTGGCAATACACTCAGGATCGTGATCGATTTCAAGAATTCCTTGCCTCAGTTGTTTACTAACATTTAAAATATCTTAATTTATATGTTAGGATTTAGGAAAGAACTTTTACTTTGGAGTGAGATAAAGACTTGGAATACGTGCCAGGTTTACTGAATATTGACAATAACACAGAACATATCTAAATATAAGAGCCCTAATAAGCTTATGCAATCGCAGAAGTCCAGCGTGTCAATCTGTTCATATGATTGTAATTTGACTTAAGAATTTGACCAACCTCATAGGATTATCCCATAAATATTAAAACTCATTTTGTAAAGAATAAAGGAGATTGAAAAAGTCGAGTTTCCGTTAGGTCTTTATATTTGCGTTATACTTTGCTTTTCCTTGAAGGAAACAACAAACGTCACATTTGATGCCTTGTTTCAAATGTTTTAAATGTCCCATGTGCACTTCGACAACTTTGTTTCCTCCAGCCTTCTAGTTCAAACATTTGAGAATATGAATCACTTAGAAAAGCAGAATCATAACGTGAATCCTTCAAAAATATATGATTAGCTGCAAATAATTTATCTAATCTGTTTATTCCTAGCGCGAATTTATGATCAAAGGTAAAAAGAACATCTTACTTTAATCTTTTTGTTATTTAGTTTTTAAAATAACAGCAAAGATGTATGGAATTTTAAACAGAAGTTAAGTAAATTGGCGCTATTAATTTAAGAATACTCCCCATCAATTTCATTTCATTAGACAACTTAGGCACGAAAATAAACCACACAAACTCCCCTGGAAATGGGGAAAGAGTGCTATCATTAGGCACGACCATGCTCCACTTATCAATCAATCGTGGAACATTGATTAATATCCTTACATGTTAATATTTCAAGTAGTGTCACAATATTTGTGTCATTATAAACTCTTCTGAAATTTCAATTAATTTCTGGAAATGAAAGCAAACGTGAAGCAAGTCCCTGGGATAGCTAGGCCAGTGAACAATAATATATAGCTAAACTATAAATAATTTTAAGTCTCTGAAGAACTGAGAAATGTCTGATAAATAAAATATTATTATAATAATTAGCATATTAATGTATTACATAAAAAGGTATCTATCTACCTTACTTTGCTTAATAAAGGAGCGTCTAACCAAATAATCTATGTTTAGTGAAAGATGCTACAGATATACACCCACATAAGCATCACACACACACACACACACACACACACACACACACACACACACACACACACACACACACACACACACACACATGCACATACACATGCACATACACACGCCCGCGCGCACGCGTATGCATACATTTTAATTCAGTATATAGTGTAATATTCAAAATCCCAACAAGGTACCCTTTCGCATTAAGTTTGAGAACTAATGGGGTGATAACGTGGAAGATGAAAGGAAGGCATTTGACTGGATTTTGCTTACGCAATGTTTATGAATTTCAGAACAAGTGATCACAAAATTAATTCAGTTAGGAGAATCGTTCAGTTATTTGTTGGCTCCAATGGTTCTTCCATCAAAGCTTGTATTTTGTCAAGCTGAAACATTTTGAAGCAGCTTTAGTTAGTAATCAGACAAATGAGACAATGAAAGAGTGTAAACTGGTTTTCAAAAAGATCAATGTGTTGCATGAAAGACTACTGACCTCTGGTTCTGAAAGAGAACAGGAAAGGACAATACGCAGCTTGATAATAGCCGAAGGGAAACAGGGCGGAAATGGGAGAGGAATAGTAAGTATGAAGAAGGAAGCGTGCGACTAGAATTTGTGAGATCCCGGGTTCGTTCCCCGATAAACTCCCATTCCGACCCATGGGTGTTCCGTGGTTTTCCCAGCTCCATAGGCAAATACCGGGGTGGCTCCCCTTCTATCACAACATTTCTGTGCTCATAATTTCCTTCATTGTCATCTCTTTGAAGGTGGTAGGATCAGAAGTGGATGTGTTATCTGTAAGTGTTCCTTTCCTGGCGTCGGTTGGAACTGTCCTTTCAGATTCCACTTCCGTGTGGGCCCAACCAGGGGGAATAGCTGGGGGTTAGGAGCTTGTGGGTGGGCTCGAGCGGCGTCGGATGCGTTAGATAGGCACCCCATCCCTGCTTTCGCCCTTCATACCTCTTCATTCTAGTGGATCACGTAAAAGCATAAACAGCTGGATGACCAACGGGTGGTGCTCTGCTTCGGTTGTGGGACCCCTCAATACTGAGTACCTTTACCTCTAAAGGCGGGGAAATGCATTATTTTACCACTTGCTTTGCCCTGAATGAAAATATTGAATCGCGCATGACATTTTCATTGTGCTCCAAAATGATGCAGTCTTTCTCAGTTATTGTTTGAAATAAACATTCAGTGATACAGCAGCGTCTCATATTTCCCGTTGGAATACTTTTAATGTCTATAACTAGCAAATATGAATGTTTAAACTTAAATGCGTATAATGCAGTGGAGGATTATTATGTACTTTTTGAGAGGCATATTTATTGATAATGCTAAATCTCCAACATGACGAAGAGACAAATTCGTTGAAATATATAAAAAAAGGTTAAGCAGCGGAAAACTGAACACTATCTGTAACCTAACCTAAGGACAGAAATGTTCTAACTTAAAACTTTATTTTTATTTTATTTTTGTAGTTTACGTCCTCCAACATTAAGTCATATAGGACGATGAATGAAATGGGTGAAATGATGCTCAAATGAGACCGGGGTCCATGGAGCTTAGAACTACCTGACATTTGTCTTTCAGGAAAAGGGAAAACCCAGGGAAAAACCTTATCCAGATACCTCACCCTGACCGAGATACGAACTCGGTACTTCTTGAACGCGAGGCAGACACGCTACCACCTACGGTAACGAGGCGGGCTTCCAACTTAAAGTTCTTCTCATTTATTGTATTACAAGGACGTCCAGAAGAGAAATATATCCCTTCATAATGACCACACTTTTCCATCTTGAGCAGAGTGCAATAATTAAATAGCACTACATGCACTTGAAATAAAGGTTATTTCAAGTTCAAAAACGCCTATCAATTTTAATAGAGTAACAGGTATTACTTGTTACGGTTTGAATATTTTAATCCTTATCCTTGACATGCTTAGGTCACCTTAGTTGTAATCTGTCCAGCTTACGGTAAAAATTACGAGTAATGTTATATTGTTCATGTTTCCATAGCTAGTAAGTTATATGCTGGGGATACTAACTTAAGCCTTCCCTCCGGGGAACTCTCATAGCCTTTGTGGTTCTTGCACTCCGCTAGGCAGGAGCTTCTCTTATTTTTCCCTAAGAGAGAGGTTGCCTCTTCCGCAGACATTGCCGTTCCGATGAACTCCATCTCCGCCATTGTCTTCCTTGACGTCTTCGCCTTATACCCGGCAAGGGGCTTTTCAGATTGCTACGTTCCGGGCCAGGAGAAACCTGGAGCTCGGATCGGCAAGGCTGCTTATTTATCTGCGTGAGATTATTTCCCTTAGGAAAGTTCTCAACTGCTGAAATAATAACCAAAAGATATCTCGAAAGCAATATTAGAACTAAATAGCTTTCGTAGAGGAAGATCTAAAATTGATAATATATTCATAATACAGCAGATACTCGAGAAAAGAAGTGAGTATAACTTACCAACTCATTTAGCTTTTATAGACATCCAAAAAGCTTCTGATTATGTAAACAGGGAAAAACTATGGAATATAATGGAAGAATGTGGATACCCCAGAGATTTAATTAAATTAGTGAGAAGCCAGTATAATGGTACAAATATAATTATAAACACTGGTAATGAAAAAAGACAAGCCATAACAATAAACAAAGGAGTCACACAATGGTGTGCATTATCATCCGCTTTATTTAATATTAAATATATTAATGGCGTTTTCCTAAAATGGAAGCACATTTTAATAGGGGAATTAGAGCTAATAGTTAAACAGGGATAGAGGTTTTATTATATGCAGACAATATAGTATTAGTACAAAAATGTGAAGATGACTTACAACCTGCTATATATGTATTAAGCTTAATATGTAAGAACTATGACTTTAATATTTCTAAAACAGAAACAAAGATAATGGCTTTTAGGCTTAAGCAACAAATATGATGTTTCAAGTTTCAGATAACTTGGATGTGAAATAGTCTCAGAGAAAGGAAGAAATATTAAACTGAAGGTGTCAAGATTTCAAGCTATATGCAGAACATTACACAAAGCATTAAGAAATAAAACAAGAATATCTACAGGAATTACATTTTATAAAACAATGACAAAGCCAGTACTTTTGTATGGAGTGAAGCCTGCACTATAACAAAGAAGATAGAAAGTAAATGCAAGGGTCTGAAATGAAATTCTTGCTAACTAAAGGATGTACATTAGACCATATTAGTAATTATATAATAAGAAAAGATCTAACAGTGCAATTTATAACTGAATAAATAAAACACTACAGAAATAATTGGCTGTTACATGTGGAAAGGGTGGACTATGGTAGACATCCGAAAATAGCACTAAATTATAAACTAGCAGGGAGAAGAGATGGAGAGACCTGCAGTGAAAAACGGAACAGAGAATGTGTTTAATCCACGTAGTGAAGATGATGGTATTTTTAATGTTTTGTGAAGTACTTGAAAAGCTAGACATCAATGTGAAATCGTTCCCTGCTCCCTGCTAGTTTCCGTTTTTAATGCTGTTTAATGGCTGATCTTACTACACGGTACCACAAGTAGGCAAACTAGTGATACAGAAATAAACGGTAGTTGGAAAGGAAACGACACGATTCAGGCCTAAGTTTAGCGTACCTACCCGGCATTTGCTAGTTATGAGGTCTGAAAGACGTGGGAACAGCCTTGGCTACCCGTGTACTAATTTCATTTGGTGAAAGGTCTGTGTTCATGTCCTGAGAATCTAACATCCATAGCAGCCTTGGACCCACATTTCAGTAAGATATTATCAACAAAACTATGCAATTTTAGCAAGTGATCTTTGTTTCTTAATTCAATTCCATTAAACCCTCCTTTGTTTTTCCGCAACTGTATCGTTTTGTATAAAAGTAGAAGTTACGCTATAATTGTTGTTATGCATGACTACGTAAGTCACACAAGCTCTATAAGGAACGTCTTCATTTTAAAGAGCCTGCAACTTCCATTCGCATAACTACATTCGAAGAAGATTTTACATTTGTAGTGGATCTTAGTTCCTTGCTAAACCTGCCGTGTTTGTTTATCTCTCGCTGGTTTTGCTCCATCTGTATTTAATACTTCTCATCCATGCTGCCCAACTCCTGAGTGTTTGTATCAAAACTTTTCAAGTGAAGAAGCTATAAAACAACTTTCCGTTTAATTTCAGACAACCAGCATATTCCAATGCGCTAGTATAATCTTCTGGGAAGGTACATAGATATTCGTTCTCATAAGGCTGCAGTCATCAACTCTGTTTCAAAGAACCAGATTGCCAATCGCTTTTTAAAGATTTTTAAACATTTCAGCATTTGTATTCTCATATACAGTTTTGCAGTCTTATTACACAGTTGTAACTTTCATCAAAGAATTATGTTTGTACTTCCGAGAGAACACAATGGGAAAGCCGTATGCAAACTTTTTCTAAAGATTATAATATGCGATTGCGTAATTTGTTAGGCATTGTTACGGAAATGCGTAGAATAGAAGGCATAAGCACGGCGTGAACTTAAGCAGTAGAGCTTTAGTGAGTTCGGTCTTATTAAATTTTTCCATTAGTACTCGTGCCTTCAAATTATATTTAAACAAAGATATAATGGTGCATAAACAAAATCGTGCTTATGGAATAATAAGACCCTGCCAACCGAATTACTAGTCCGCTGAAATTTTAAGTGCTCTTACCCAGCATCAACACAATGACCGCTTTCGGGAATAACGGGTTTGCTTTGGAAGCTTCTTTCTATCTGCCTCCCTAATATTCTGGAATTCTGTTGAAAATTCCATTGGCAACATTAACGAGTGTTTGCAAGTGCGGCAGTTAGTGTTATGCTGTTTTTCCTTTGTTTACTATAATAGGTCAGAAAATGCATGTGAATGTGAGTCGCATTGCTATGTGCTTGTTTGTATTTAAGGTGCTTTCTGAATATACTTGAGTTACATTTCTCACGACATACGATCTATGGGCACGTGCCAACACTAATTGATATATCATTCATTCAAGCTAATGAGTGCATTTCTGGTACAGAAAAGTGATAGTAATCCAGTGGGTTCTCCGAGTGAGGTTGCCACGATGGTTGTGTTTGATTCCCCAGTGAATTAACCATTTTAAAAAAGGACACGTCGTGCGTATTTCATTACGCCCTATATCTCGAAGAAATTGAAGTTACAGGGAAATATTGAACTGTATCAGATTAGTGAAGTGGTAGCACTTAGTGATAATGGATGAAAACTGGGAAAAGTCATGATCTTCATAAGCTTATATATTTTGATGGTCAAAAAGGAGTGTATTTGGTTAAGGTATTGTTCTGTTGAATGAAATGCCTCACATTTGTCATCAACTATTTATATGCAACTAGATTCGAAGTTTAAGTTGAATATTCTAGAAAACTAGCGGCCTTACGACTGACAAACTGCTTCCTTAAAGCAAGCAGTGCAACTGCTTTACTTTTATGGAGTGCGTTAATATGCTAGGTTATTATACTAGCTAATTTGTAAATAGTGTAAGTGAATATAGCATAATAGCCCTTAATGTAGCATTTAAGACGTTATTTCTATGCCAAGTAAAAATAATATTTTCTCTCAATAGTTACCATCCTGATGAAAATTATATTAGAAATTAAACAGAAGCAACTGCTTACTTTAGGAGAGTTTAATGAAGTTGGTTTTTCTTCAAGAGCCAGGAACACAATCAGCATCCCATTAGGAAGTTTTATTTTATACCAAGCACAAAGTCAAACATGTAATAATGATCTAGAATCAGAGATCAAGTTCCCGACGTAAATGAGAAAATAAAAAGCGCAGGATAGGCGCTGTTTTTATTTGTTGTTTACATTGTACAAATAGAAGTAAGATTATTGCTATTAGCGAGTGCAGCAAATAAAAACTACATTTTTAAAGAGCTAACCTAAAGAAAAGCAACCCTAACCTTGCCTAAAACTCATGATACGACATTAGTAAAACTTTGCTTGGGTCGCTTAGTTCTTAGTGAATACAACAAATAAAGCAATATATTGACAGCATATCACTACATTTGCAGAACAAACGGTAAGGGAAAGTGTTAACTGCAGGGAAATTGGTAAATGTCATTGGATTCTTGAGGTAGCAAGTAGTTAAGTATGTGGATTATTTATAGTACAAAAAGGAAAGTTTGCTATGAGAAGGCCAATTATAAGTGTTTGGATTGTACGACATTTTAAATGTAAAAAATGTTTGCGATGGTTTAGAAATTTACAAAAATCTCTCAAGCCGAACTGGGTTTGCAATTAACTCTCCTTTTAATTCATCTCCTGCTCATGATAGGTTCGAGAGAATGAGCAGACTTTTCAGAAATTGATACATTTTAATATTAGCAGTCACACGTATTTAATTAACATTTTGATAGCGAATATATGATATATTTTCCACTAGGTATACGTACTATTGTGCACAAAAGCTAGCCAATAAGAAAACGCAAATTGTTATGCAGTTATTGATAAATTCCGTCCAACTCCGTTCTTCGAGAATAATTCGATACACTGGATTGTCAGAATGCATTGACTTCCCCAAAATAAGGCCAACTTCTGAAGGCTAACATTATAACCTAAACCTTATATTTCATGCTACACTACGAATTTCTTAAAATCTTCTGTCATATTCCTTAAATAGTGGTGATAACCTTACCCCTCCTGTCCATGTCACTGATAAAATCTCTCACACGAATATCATATCTCTCGTCCAGATTAGATTAACTACCCGTGAAAATAATTTTTACTCCTTCTAGAAGGTCGAATTGCATTGTATTGTGTTGGTTTAAGAGCTTACATTTGTACACTTCGTAGTGAAAGTCTTTCATAGAGGCGAGGTTCCAAACTTCCCTCCATTTCACATCGATTATTTGTTCACTCGTTTATTTTTGTCACTGAATTGTTCGTCAATCCGGTGACATGGACAGCTAACCTCAGTCAGTTGGAGTCAAGGATTGTTTAACTGAAAGGGGATCACTTTTTGGCACATCAGTATACATTATAACTAAAGCTGCTATTACTTGTTTTAATATTAGTGATATTATTAACAATAATAATATAATTTATTTTATGGAAATAAAAGCAGAAGAAGACGGCAACCAGAAGTTCCGTGGTTCAAGTCCCGGTTATGGTATTGAAACTTTCAGTCTGCCTCTACCGTTTCAATTTATGTTATATTTATAAACTTTCCATTAAATACAATAATATTCTTGGTAACACTCATAAAAGCTCTTGGGAAATATCTACACGATTTTATTGAAGAGTGCACTTACCTTAAATGTCCGTTTACCTATTTGTCTCCTTACAGTAAAATAAAGAGTTCCTTCTTTACTTCTATATTGTCCAAGACATTCTCTCATTCCCCCCCCTCTCTCTCTCTCTCTCTCTGTCTGCGATGGTGGAATTGTCAAGTACTATTGCGTAATTACTGGATCCTCTGCACCGGATATTACATAAACACCATCAGCAGCGGGCAGCATTGTTGAATCTCGTCCGCCAGAAGCACTTTTGATGACCAGAGACTAGTACTCCTCAAGTAGCTCATTAAATGGACGCCCCAAGCCCTCATAAGTCTCGCTGTACTCCAGTCCACGTTTCCAAGCTTGACGAAATCCTGTATCGCTGATCGAACTTGCTTCACTATAACATGACCATCGAAAGGTCTATCAGGATCCCAGGTATATTTATCTAATGGCCTTCACCGAAGGCGAGCAGTCTTAATATTGATAACAACACAAAAATAAAAATAAAGGAAAATTGGATTCAACAAAATCTCGGGCTAGGTAAGAGCACCGATAATGTATACAATGTTGTGCAAATGGAATATTATTTATAACCGTAATTATAATCTTTGTAAAAGTGTCACACAAGTGCTTCCACACACTTTTTTTCTTCTTCTTCTTTAGCTGAAACGAAAGTATGTTGACTTATGTTTAAGAAAACAATTTCAGAATTCTTAGTGTTAACGCCTTTTCTAAAGTAACACACTATTCTTTATTTAAATAATACTGAATAAGATGGCTCCGCGGTAACGTGTAAGACTTCCATTTGGGAGGTCCAGGGTCCTTTTCATGCCATCCGCGTTCTGTGGCCTAGGGGTTTTCGTGGTTTTTGCTGGTTAGTATGCGTGTGCTAAGGTGCTTGCTCATCTACCACCATTTTCTTTACTTCATATCCCTCTTTCCGCTTCTTTGTTATCTTTTAGATATATTTCAAACTTTTGTAGCTTATGGTGATGTCGGGCAGATGATGCAGATGATTGTTCAAAAAAAAAAAAAAAAAAAAAAAAAAAAAAAAAAAAAAAAAACAGTGCTGCTTCGTAGACGGATCCTTCATCACCCTCTGCAGGCAAATGCGAGAGCGGGATGATTCCTCGAACAGAGGAATGTTAGGGACCTCCGCGCGTCTATGTGTCCTATCTGCATTCCGCCACCCTGTGGTCATTCATTTCATCGCTTCTTCCGGGCCTAGATCTATAGATGTACTAGATCACAGTGTTCGATGTTCTTTCCACAACAGCGCCTCAGAAGTGAGTTGCCGAAGTACTTCAAGAAGATCACAAACTGTTCAGCAAGCGAATGGTAAAAATAGCTGAT
Organism: Mantis religiosa; assembly: GCA_030765055.1. NCBI lineage: Eukaryota > Metazoa > Arthropoda > Insecta > Mantodea > Mantidae > Mantis > Mantis religiosa. Next base: position 62,086,819 of record CM060950.1, read on the forward strand.
GCAGCGAAGTAAGCTATCTGAAAGAAATAATGATTTAAACAGATCTGTATTGTCTGTAGTATACTATTTCTTAACGCTTAACAGTAAAACACAATCTACAAAGATCTGTCCAAATGAAGTGGCCTTCATAGGCTGCTCCCACGAAACTTAACGTATACGCTTTACTTTTAGTATGAAATTCAACCTCTTGGTAGTTTAATCAGAATTGTTAGAGACAGTTTTAGAAAATTAAGGTTTTAGAGAATGTGTTCCTTTAAATGGCAGCTTGTGATGGTGTATTCGAAAAGTATCGTGTCGATAATGAGCATATATACAAAGTAGGTCATTTATCGGACTTTTCGTTTTCAGTTATACTGGTCTCTCTCACACAATGATAGGGAGAAGTGGAAGGAGAGAGGGAGGGAGAAGAGGCAGATCACTTTCTTTCTTTTTATATTTCAGGATCCTCAAAAGTCTGTATTTCTGGTAAATGTTGACATACTTTCGCACAACCTGAAATATAACTCAAAATGTGATTTTTACATTTAATTCTGAGATACTATTTTCATTTTAGAACAGACTTAAATGTTGCTGTCATCAGATAAGACAGATAATTCAATTTCAAGAATGATCAAGGTAACTGCTTGGTTAAGAGCACGACCAGAATGTTACTAGAATAATTCCGATAAGGTGCTGATGTTTAAAATATATAAAGAATAGATGAGAAAGAAATGCACTTTGTTCCAGTTCGTCGTGAGTGTTTCTATTATTGGTGTATGCAATTCCTGTATTTACTGACCACGCGACTATTCGCTGGTGTAGTTCGGTGGAATAAACATGGAACATTTCTGCAGATTACCACTCAATACTCGTAATATGTATGCACGTCGTAAGTAAATGTGTTTGGTTTCCTACATTTTAAAAATATTCCTTTCACATAATTATAACATCATAAGAAAAACAGATAAGATGCTTACACACATGTATTTACAATCAAAGCAAACGACTTTAATATGGACTATATTACGTTACAGAATTTAAGAATGACCTATTTTGTTTTGTTTTGTTTTGTTTCACTAACCCTATACTTGTTCTGCGAGATATTATAGACGCACATTTAAAAGACACCTTTATATTTTATCAAGCTGTATGCTGGAAAAAGCCAGGAAGCATCGATGAAACTAAATGGAGCGCCATCGCATTTTGATCTTAACGTGCGGCACTTTGCACATGCAAATATCCTGTACGTTGGATCAGAAGAGGAGGACCACCTGCATGGCCACCCTGTTCCTCGGACTTAATACTACTTGATTATTTCTTTGGGGGGCATAACAAAGCTGTGATGTGTAGACACCAGTGAACGATCCATAAACATTAGTAGGCAAAATATTTGTGGCATCTGATGAACCTTTGCACATTCCTAGTGTATATGAGCTTTATTCGACGGTGTAGTGCCTGTATTGAATGTGCTGGTTGTGTGTTTCAGCATATTTTGTAACATCTTATGCATAATATGAACCCTATACACAATAACATGTATTACGGCTTAACAAAATATTATTGGTGCTGACTCTGGATCGTGACTTTATATATAAAGTTACTCTATTCTGTATACTCTATCTGTTCTTTATGTTTTTCGGTAAGCTCTTAAAGCATCCTGTATAACAAGTCTAATTTCATTGCCAGTTTTAAATGCCAAACGGTAAGAGAATTTTTCCGAGAGTATTTTATTGACTTCTTTTAGCTGTTTGGAAACATTCCTTTTAGTCTCTGCGTTTTTCCGTTTCCATTACGAAATATCGTAGGGATTTTCATTGCAATATAATTCAAATTCTGGTAGTTCTGAACAGTAATGCCAATGCAGCAGCTCTAATGAAGGTAGGAGAGGCTACATCGACAGAACTAATGATGTGGAACACTGAAATATTTATTTGGGGGTCAAGAGGAGCAGACATTTTAAGGATATATCTTTATTTGATCAGAATAGGGATAAAATTACATTGCGGTAATAAAATGTAAGTTGTAAAAGGAGGCTCAGAGAAAGTAAACATTTTAATTTTTAAGAAAAGGAAAGAGAACGGAAGTTGCTCCATATGTTGAGATGAAAATAAATCTCTATTGCTCGCAATGTCTACAAAGACTAAGTGATTTGAGGGGAAGGCTAAATTAGTAAGAGATGGCCATTGAAGATAAATAAAAAAATAAAAATAATATTTTGGTAATTATAAGTAGATGCTTAACTTTCGGGAAATCAAGTAGCTAGGAAGAATGAAATACAAATGATCCAATGAAAGATATATTACTTAGATGCATTTTAAATGGCACAGGTTATGTGTGTAATAATTTGATATTTTTATGCTGAGCTGTTTAAATAACCGTTGTTGAGGCCAAGCTACAACCAAAGATATCGTTAGGACCATACATAAATAAATGAGGAGATGTACTGTACAGCACTTTTGGAAATACAAGCATTGACCTTTAACAGCCGACTTTTTACTCCATTACCAATGAAACAGGGCTCGAGCACGTCTTGTCAGGATATACTCATTACAGAAACTGTAAAGGTTTCTGTTCTACCGCATTGATTGTCTTTCTCGGAGGAAAATGGTCCTCCACGCTGTATCATCTTGTGACTCAATCAGACCAAAGTATATATGTGCTTACTTTCAGAGTTCATAGAAAAACATCATGAAGTCAGGTTGATTTAGAACTTCTGCAGGCAAAGAAATGGCCTTTAGCGACATTTTAGGGTATGTAGTATTGCTGCCTATGAGTAGAGGAACATGAAAATATCAACATATTTTCGATGTCCCTCATTTACACAGACGCAATGATTCTTTTCGTTTTTAGAATGCTGAAAGCATTCTACTAATGCAAACAGTGCTAAATGAACAACTATCTATTCCACTGTAACGTATAGATGCACATTCGGTAGGTTCTGAGTTCGAATTCTGGTGCCAACCATTTTGACCATGGAGTTTTTGTACTTTTACCTGGCTACTGAGGATAATGATCGGGTGGTTCCTCTTATCACGATATTCATTTTCTCAGTTTTCAATCATTTTGCTTCCCCTTTCATATTTTAGGTATAATTTGGAGTTGCGTACTGTCCATCAATATGGGACAAATGACGTAGATACTTGCCGGTTGGGAAGTTCTTGGTCCTACCAGCCTGTTTCAGGTAGGTCGAGTTTACCGCTGCTCCGCCAGAAATAAGCCTTCTCTGAGCAGCCTTTTTGGTCCTGCAGCACTTTCCCCTCCTCTGTTCCTTCTAGAAATTGTAAGGAAAAGGGATTGGTGTTGCTTTGAGGTACGAGGTATCCCTTGCTTTATCTTGTCAGTAAGTCAGTCGGTCATGTTATGTCATTCCTGGTAGATTCCTTTACAGATTGACGACTGAAGGATACAAATTTATATTTGAAGGTTATTTCATTTGTGCTTACTGAGCGTACCAAACCAGAATAAACTGTAGTTTAGTTATAATCTGTTTCAATGAACATAACTATTGTGTTGACCGATACTTTTACGGAACCTTCATGGCAGAGAAAATGTTCTCAAAAATTTATCAGTCATCTGAGTATGTTTAATCTCGTCTAAAATGCGGAAAATATTGGATGAAAGAGATAGAAACGCTAATCTTGTCTCACTCTCCAAAAACTGACACAGCACAGTGGTGTCGTTGAAGGTGAACCTCCTCCTCAGAGGAGGGGCCTTCGACGTTTTGCCATTTCGGGACATCGTCCCTTACTGGCATGATGGTGGTTGTTTAATGATATGACGGTGGGTGGATGGTGGCGGATATTATTTAAGGGTTGATTGGTTTATTTGTTGGAGGTGAAATGTAATGAACATCTGGAGGGGATTGTATGGGCCTATGGTGGTGCAAGCACTTCCAAAAACTGTACATCACCTGACACCTGTAGTGGCGGAGGTGGGTACGCAGTAGCCGGTTGTAGGAATTAGTTCGGAAAAGGTTATTGCTTGGCAGGGTTACGTTTACTATGTTAAATGGTTTTGGCATATTGAATGGTGTGTATAAAATTATGTCACGTAGTCTGGCAATATTATGAGCTACAAGTTGTTTTGCAAATCTCCTAGGTGTAACACTCATCTCGGTTTCAAATCCCATTTTTCAGAACAGGTAACGCGATACCATGCTTCCTTGTGATTCAACCTCTGGGTTTATTGATGACAGAAATTATGTTGAATGAGACCAAGTTGATATTCCGGTTAACGCATAAACTGAGGTAATTTAGTGCATTTCTATGATTAGGATTAGGATATACTGTGGAGGGTGTGTAGCAATTCTGTACATTAGCAATTCGGCACACAGATAATTATATAGGTTCCGGGGGGGAGTTGTTTTTCCAATTTAATTTTAAAGGTGACTTTCAGGTGACCAAAGCTGTACATTCAAAAGCTGTAGCAAACAATATAGCCAACAATACACCATTTACCCTGATCTTGGAAGTACAAGTCATGAAACCAATGTCATGCCGGTGGTATACGCTCTTCTTCCAAATAAGAACAAGGAGACCTACAGCGGGGTATTAACCCAATTAAATAGAGCATTCCAGATTGGAACCCCAAGAAAGTAATTGAAGATTTTGAACCTGGCGCTATTGAAGCTTTGAAGTCTTGTTTCCAAATGTACAAGTTTCTTGTTGCAACCTTCATTTCAATAAGTGTATTTGGAGAAAGGTGCGTGACTGTATTAAAAATGAGGAAATTAGACTTCTTATAAAGGAAGTGTTCTGCGTTGGCTCACCTTCCGCTTAGTAAAATTGACGATGGTTGGCTCATTATACACGAAAACTCTCCAGAAAGTGAGCAATTAAGTTTATTGTACGATTACTTTGTGGAACAGTGGCTGGATAATCCTTCAATACGAACAAATTTATGGAACTGTCATGGGAAATGTCACGGAACCAAAAATGCTGTCGAAGCTTGGAATCACCGATTAAACAAAATCGTGCAAAGACCACACTCTAACATACTCGTGCTAGCTAAGGCATTGAAGGATGATGCAGAGTACCAGGGATACCTTTATGGTAGAAAAGAAATCAACTTGGAGGGTAAAAAACGAAGAAAGTCTACAGTTACATTTGACAATAGGATTTCCAATAGCCTGAAAAATCTTGAGGAAACTAGAGATTTAGGAAAATGTCTGAAAACCCTTGTCTATGTGCATAAATTAAATTAATGACAAATTCTGGTTTATATGAATGAACTTTAATAACGAAGAAATATGACGAGTTCTTTCTGAATGAGCTTGTAAATTATTGAAAAATTCTATTTTATACGAATGAACTTAAATACTGAAGAACAGTAACAAATTCATTCTGAATGAGCTTGTAAATAAATGTAAGTTAAATTATGGACCAAGAAAACACAAAAACCATTTTAGCAGCAGGAAGAAACCGTAATAGCTATTATAAAAATATACATTTTTGGGCAGCGATAAGACATCGCCTCCACGTGATGCGCTCCGAAAGCAGTATGCTTTAAGAAGGCATAGCTGGCTAAGAATCTGTTAAAACATGTTTTTCAACAAAATTATAAAAATGACCACGAACAATTAACACTCATGTGCCTCTCTTAACACCCAGTACCTGAAACCGATTTTGCTGGTTGTCCATGTGCCACATTGCTACTGTTTTTGCCTTGTGCCCAATTTCCAATGTGCCCAAATGCTATAGATTCACTGCGGAGTGGATTCTATACGGAGACCAGTCCAATTCCATTGTACCTTGGGAAGCAGCCCAGCAGCCTAGGGCCCAGCAACCGGTTTGCAAATGGTTCCGGCAGCCGGTTCCGAAATGGACCCAGCAGCAGCTTCGGAGACCGAATACCGACCTACCGGAGGAGGAAATAGCATAGTGGAGCATAGGATCCTACCATGCACCACCGAGACACCTGCTGAAACTTCTTAACCTGAAATAGACCACTAGATGAGAAAAGATGTGACAATATAGTGGTGATGAAATGGAGGAACAGGAAATTCTGGGGTGTAACTAACCTACGCAGTATAGACCCGGGAAATCCCCTAAAAAACCAAGAGTTTGATAGGTCGGCCACGAAAATCGAACTGGACCCTCCCGAATGCGGGCCACACAAGAAACCACCTGAGCCATCCTGCTCGGTCGTTTCTATGACTAATATATTTTAATTTTATGACAAAGTTATATGCTTTTTAGTTATTAAAGTAGGCCACGTCATATTTTCCTCATAAAACATTTTATTTCCTTCATCACTGGAGAAGAGGCGATGCTGTGAGTTTAAAATGAATATATTAAAAAGCTATGTTCAAAATATTTGTAACAGACAAGAGAAAAGCAGCCTGACTCTCCGGTTAGATTACAATTAGTTTCAGATTTCAGATATATGAATGGCAACAATTATAATAAGTCCCTGTGTCCTAATACCCCTTTTAAAGCATTTTTCATTACGAAAACCAAATTCCAGCAGAAATATCACTACATTTCTATTACTTGCAGTAACGTCTGCTTAAGTTTCATTCTTTATTAATACAAAAGCAGTAGCTTAAAATACAAGAAATGGTACAGTAAATGCATTGCAGACTTTTTATCAACGAATGTTTATCACCCGCATACTTCCCTTGCTAGATACCAGTATGTACGTTGCTTACGCGAAGTGTGTCACCGCAGGAAACATTAAAGGAGCTACTGCTCCTGAAGCAGGCATTTGTCTTCAATCCGACCTTCTGCGCTGTTGTAAGGAGATGAGGCTGTTCAAAGAATCAAACCCTTCTAAGGACAATGAGTCATTGGAATATTCATTACGTGAAACAATAAGTGTTGTGAGGAACACCTCCCCTTTAGTTAATGTCTGATATAGTTGCTTCTTTCTTAATTTCTTTGGAAATTCAAAAAACTGTTTCTTCAAAAGCCACTGAACTGTGATATTAACAACAGGAAGCACTCGCACGGAAACACTAAAGCTCAGAGTATTGCAAGAACAACTTTCCAGTTTAGTTTTGCGTATCTACGTGTAATTATTTTCATTAATGTGTTTCACAGATTTTGTAATGGTAGGGAGTAAAATTTAAATTTAATTAGTTCAGACTAGAGATTATACTTCCCAAACTTCAAATTCTGGAACAGCATTAGTTTACATCCGGAAAGGGGCGAAAAATCGATGATAATTTTCGCCCCTGGCCCCTGGGAAACCTAAACTAATAGCCTCTGTAATAAAATTCGCATTTTGTAATTAGCTCCATTCCGTGTGACAGGAGAGTTCCCTCATCCCTTTTATCTCGTTTACTCCGGATTTAGTGGACATTTTTAGTCGCAAGGTTCACACATTTTGACTCGAGTTTTAATAAAACCCTTAACATACTTATACTTGCTACTCTGAGAGTTTACAGTCACTTGAATTGACCCAATATTACTCGTCAGATACCCGTGTGTGTGCGTGTGTAATTGTGCATCCGTTAAGAATTTAAAGACAAGCACCAGATTACTATAATAAACCTCATTACATTACTAGGCTTTCTAATATGCTTATATCTTTTAAGATTTTATTATTGTGTTTGTCTATACGCTTTCTCGTCTATGTTTGGTGTAGGGTATTTTATTATGTGACAATTCGGGTTAGGAAATTACTTGGTACTTTTAGCTTCAACATTTCTATATTCTCTACAGTTGCCTTCCACTCCATTAAATACTTTACCTACACTTATAAAAGCTTCATTCTTACTGGAACTACACTAATCAAGAATATCTATGATTTTGCTACACTTCGCTATTCTAGTGATAATTTAATTATATACGAATACTCTATAAGAGTTGTGAAAACGACTAGGAATAAAACTACTTGTATATCAATAAAAGAAAATAATTATAATTTTGCGAAAGTATTCCAGAATGCAGAAAATAGTTATATTTGAAGTACAATACCCATTCTTGAATTTCTAGTAAGGCTACGCTAAACAATTGCAAATATGTCAGCATCACCCAGCTCGTGCACTATGACCACGCAAAAGAATTTAAACTACTTCAACTGGCCAAATATGATAAAAAATTGTAGCTGCGCCGTATTCACAAAACTTTCCAATAAACCTACACTAAACAACTTCAACTATATCACATGCCTGAAAAGGCTAACTTAAATGAACTAAATTTCACCTTCAGCTAACCTTCCAGTAAGGTTACAATAAAGAATTTGAACTATATCACTGTTACCAATCCTTAAACCAACTATAGCACCTTAACCAGCTGTTTCCGATAAATTTAAGATAAGAATTTCACCTATTATGTGTTTCAAATGCCGAGAGCTCTGGTCTGTAGCGAATCAGATGCGTTAGTCTTCAGCGTTGCCACCTCTTTACTATACTCTTATATTTCCCCCCCCCCCTCTCTCTCTCTCTCTCTAGCAAACTTGCGAGTGATTTTGGCGCTAGACATAGGAAAATGTAAACTGAATTTTCCAAAGCTTTATAATGATGCAGTTGTTGAAATAACATTTGCAACATGGATATTCGTATATTACCAAACGTTTTAAATATTTAGTTTAAAATTAATTATGGTTTATGAATTATTTATTTTTCTAATCCAACGAAAATACCAGTGGTGCATCCGTATAGGTGTGAATGTTACGTTAAGAGATAATTCGTCAATGTCATTGTCTTCATCGTCTGAGCACTGCAAATTTATGATGATAGGTTCCAAAATCCCGCCACGTGCTATTTCTTTCTTTGTAGTTTATCTGATGTCTTACGCAGTTTTCCCAATCTTTTTGTGTTCATTGTCAATTTCTTCTGAATAAGTTGTTCAACGTCAGTTTAAAAATATTATTTCTATTTGCAACATAATTTGAGTCCACATGGAGTATATTGAATTGTTCTAGCAGTAGTGACGGAGGGAAGGTGGATCGTTTCTCATTGATTCAGCTGATACACTTTTTCAAGGAAGAGTAACTGAATAATGCTGTTTTGAACACTCCAGAATAAACAGAGATAACGAACAATCCATAAACAGAGATATAATTTGACCATACACGTTTCCTCTCATCTAATTTAACAAACATCTTGGCTTATTCAAAGTACATATTTCTTTTATCACGTCATGTCAAATGTTTACGTTTCAGTTCAGAGCAATTTCAAATATACGTACACGCATACATGCCAACCAATAATGATGTTCAATACAGTGCTTACGTCACAATGCATTGTTATAATATAATGGCATGTACCTTATTCAATTGTATTAGGAAAACTATTGGGCTAAAATATGTGGGTTTTACGGTTATGGTAAATATATTATTCTGTCCTTCCTCATGGATCAGCTTTTGCAAAATATAAACATTTTGTCCTAAGGCAAATAGTACTTCTTTGAGATTGATAAGTTTGGCGCTCGTCACACACCACATAGTTAGAATGCAATACAACACCGTAGGTCTTCGATTGGTTGCTCACCTAGTAGTGCTCAAGGACAAACATCATCCTATTTGAAAGAATCATAAATCCCACTCACCAATCTGTCGGATTAGTATTAATTAAAGAATTTGAACTACGTCATCCTCACCAGTCCGATAAGCTACGATAAATAATTTGAACTAAAACACTCTCGCCAGTCTATTCTATAAGTCCATGTATTTTCAACTGCGTTACGCGCATCGGTATTTTCGATAAGACTACGATAAAGCATTTCAACTAAGACACTCTCCGCAATCTGCTCAATAAGGCTAACATACTTCCTTTCCTTACCTCCACTTGTACTTTATTGTCACTGTGAAAACCCAGCTTTGAACTTTTACTGTTTGTTTTAGAACGTACGTGAACATCATATTCCCTGCTAAACCAATTACCTGGGTGCTCTAGAGATTACCGCCAGCACGTTGAAACAGATTTTATTACCAGTAAAATGCAGCAATTGAATCATACAACACATTGTTCTAAATTAAGAAATGAGAAGAATTTAGGAGTGAATTCCTGAGATTGAAAGTCTTAAAAACGTATTCTCACCAACTCGTACGCATGTATAGTGAATAATTTATTACTGTATTTGCCTTTAGACTCTACTGTTTGGGAGGATTCACTGCCTTTCTCAAAATTTTACGGGATACAAGTTAAAAATGAATGACGTTTGTTCAAAATGAATTCCGTTCCCATGTACCGTGTTCTCGGAAAATAGAAGTCAAAAGCATTCTGTTAACGCTTGGTTATACACTGGATTTAAATTCATGCATAAAATAGCTTGTTGCTTTTATCCACAAATGGAAATCACAAATATATTAGGAACCGTATTTGACATAAGCTAGTGCCACATTGCCTATTTAATTTTCTTTCCTCATCTACTACTATATTAAGAAAACTGATGCAGTCATACACCTACTGTGTCTAGAAGACATGATAATGCCGTTAGAACTTCTTAATATTGCCAATCTTAGAGACTTTGATTTAAACATTACTATGCTTATGTATTGTTCAGTTCCTTCAGTTCTTATTTATAATCTTAAAAATTGGTCCAAAATAGGAGTGTTTGCCACAAAACTATTCCGTTACTCTCTGTAACTTTTAATCCTATTAGGTTGTCAATAATTCGTTCACACATTCTTCTCTACTATGTTTAGGACTATCTTTGCTTGGGTTAGAAGGATAGGTATTATTAAGATTATTAAGAATATAATGACAAATTTTGGCACCACATTTGATTGTGTAACACAAAGAGTAACCAGAAAACTGAAAAAAGAGCTGCAGAGCCCACAACTACTTCCAAATTCAGTTGTTAAGTGAAGCATAAGAATAGCATTTCCAGTGAATTGGTGGAAATGACAGTGTAAAAATTCGTTCAAAATATATGAAGTTGTGAATTTAATTTAGAGTGCTTTAGCGGAGTTTCTTCTTGATTATGGGAAAGTCTGTCAGAAACAAACTTATTTACAAAATGCTTCGTCACAAGTTCGTTCGTTAGAATAAGCTGCTTGGGTCTCGCAAATTGCACAGTATTTCTATTTGGCAGCGTTGCGAACAAGCACTTCATTCTGGAGCAAACGTCCAAAGTTTAGTTCTCTCTCTCTCTCTCTCTCTCTCTCTCTCTCTCTCTCTCTCTCTCTCTCTCTCTCTCTCTCTCTCTCTCTCTCTCTCTCTCTCTCTCTCTCGTTGTGTAACATTGCTGTTTGTGACCTCAGAAACTAGACGGTAAACAGACATACAGACACCCCTAACTGTAGAAACTAGATCCTGTTTAAGCAAACGAAAAAATTGTAGACAACCAAAATGTTGGAGATGTGTAATCAGCACAAATAAAGAAAGCGTTAAGGTGACAAACAGCTCTGGCTGATATTAAAAGCTTCTTGAACCATTTGTTGTGACATTCACATGGCTTTCTGTATCATATGCTGTTAATTAGTAGATATATTAACTACACATGCCAAAGTCTGTTCTGTTATCTAATTCATATTTAAAATGATGCACATTTGCAAATTTGCTGCATTACACTAAATTTCCTTGTAGACTCAAAAATTCAGCGGTAGTCAAAACGTTAAAGGAATGAACGCTATGTGCAAATTCATACAATAGCGAGAAACAACAGCTGCAGGTCAACAGGATTGCACAAGAATAAAAGTATTGAACAATTTGAACCACTAATAATGGATATCTCGTAATTTGCTTATGCCACAAAACTTCATTTAAAAACAGGGGCTTTAAGTAGATATAAATACTTTGTACAGTTCGTCTGTCCTTCGCCTAACTTTCTTTTTAATTTATTTAAAACTTTCTATACCTATACAAAATATTTTAGTTTAGATAACAAAGAGAGAATTATTCAAAATATTAGTAAACCTGTATTGAGGTTGCAGTCCAGTGACTGTCCTCGTTTAAGCTGTTTTGAATTCATTTCAAATGAGTAGATCTGTGTGTCGTTTTTGCTTCAATCTTCTCCGTGCTCGTTCTTGTGGTGGATGCTGAGAAATCTGTCTCAGAATTTAATTTTTATGTTCACCAAAGAAAGTGAAGAGGAATGTGTTGCAGGACTAAGATTATCTTCTATTTTAGGAGTAAGTAGATCTTTGGGTAATGTTGAATTGCGAATATACCAAGGTGCATTCGCTATTAGGCGCAAAACCCGATTTTGTAAAGTTTGTATTAAGTTAATTTGGGTTTTGCATGCGGAACTCCAAATTGAAAAGCCATATATGCAAATAGGTCTCATTAGCGAGAAGTAGATAAGTCTTTTTGAAGATAAGGGTAAAGCAGAAGTATCTGATACTAGAAATTTCAGTTGATGAATATTCTGTATGATTTTCTTGATAAGATCAGTGATGTGTGCGTTCCAGGTTAATTTTGAATCGAGGTTTAAACCAAGATATGTAACGGTATCACACTGTGGCCATATCTCGTTCGCAAAGCTTATTTCGGTATTTTCAGTATTACTGTTATAGGTGAATTTCACTAATTTGGATTTATTTGGATTCATCTTTACTCTCCACGTTTTGCAACAGTCGTCAAATTTATCCGTGAAAGATTGTAGTTCACTAACTGCAATATCAGGTCCTTTACTAAGGATAGCTATATCATCTGCGAATTGGGCGATAAGCAGGTTTTCTTGTGTAGGAAAATCCGAACTAAAGATTAATTAGAGGAATGGGGCCAATGCACCGCCTTGAGGAACCCCTGCTTGTACTTCCTGAACTGGAGATAGCACATTGTTACATTTCACCGAAAATGTTCTTCCAGAAAGATAGGATTTAATTACTAAAAATATGGTGTCACTTAAAAAGGATTTTATGTTGTACAAAAGTCTAACGTACCACACTTTATCCAATGCTTTATCTGTATCCAGGAACAGCCTAAAGCAGATAGATTTGTCTTCAGAGGCATCACGTGTCGAGTCTAAAACTCGATGTAGCTGCTGAGGACAAGAGTGGTTAGGTCTAAATCCAAACTGCGTATCTGCAATAAGCGGGCGTAGAGGACCAATTATTTGAGAGAGAAATAGGCTTTAAATATTTTGGAAAATATTTTTAGCAGAATAATATGTATAATTTTAATGATTATGGCACCATTACAACCAAGGCATGTTTACAGGATTTTGGAAAATATGCAACTATTATTTTTGCGTTGAATATGATTATGCAGATTCTATACCTTTCATTTTTTTTTTGTAGCTGTCTTAAAGTCGTGATATTTTAATCAAAAATTTTAGATTCCCTCTTAAAAATATAAAAAGTAAACATGCTGAAACATTTTTCATTTATTGAGAATCTGAAGTGTCGTATCTTTCAAAGGTGCGGACTGTAAATATCAAGTTATTTATTGGAATTTCGTTTTTGAGCTATGCTGTTAACACGCACGTATACACTCTCACACCCACCCACCCCCACCCCTCCACACCCACACCCCCCTCCACACACACACACACACACACACACACACACACACACACACACTATGTACACCCAAAACCAAACACAGCCGCACTGGGTTACAACACACACGAACAATTTTGTAAAAATATTTTATGGCATACACGGGCCTCAAAACGTGTATTTCTGGAGAAATCCCGACTTTAATTTTTGGGATCGAATACAATAGCTTCTGAAACTACTAGATATTTAAAGTAGAAAAGAAAGTAATAATCTGCTTAGTCGTAAATATGCTTAAACTGATTTAGTATATAACAAAATAATGGAAGCAGCAGTTTGTCTTTTGACCTACTGAGTACTCTAGGATTAGATTACTTAAGTACATTTGGCTATAAGATATGAGGTAACAAATGGAACTTAAAAACACTGTGACACCAGTTTAAATGCCCTTGATATGTAAATTAATTTTGTTTACAACGTAAAGAATATATTGCAGAACAAACAAATTACTTTATCGTAAAAGTTACATAGGAGGTAGGCGAAAAGTTAAGAAAGACATGGAATAAAATTAAAGACGTAGTTTTAAAAACGCTACACTTTTTTGCAAAATGCCCATTGCCTTTATGTTTTTCATGTGCTACAATTTATTTGCAGATATGGAAAAGCTACACATTGTTTCATATTCATTCCCTACATTTTCTGAAAGAGCACTGTTTTCCCTTGAATTCTTGGCAGGTTTCAATAAAGTTAAAGTAAAATTCATTATGAAGGTAATGATGCCATAACCATGGATGGCACTTTGTCTCAGTTCGTCGCATGGTTCACTGGTATAGATGTACATACATATAATACTCGCGTTTACTATTAGATAAGAGCAATCCATTGATAGCACGTGACTGCTCGTTGTTATAGATCAGCGGAACAAACATGCAACGTTTCTATAGGCCATTACTGCCATAAAATGCATATACGCCTAGCACATGCCTTGATTATTTACACGTCTACAAATATTACTTACACAAATTTATAACACCACGTACAAAATTAGTCAGTAAAATTAAAAACAAGCAGGGGCGTACTGTCATTAATGGCCAGAGGGGCAGCCCTTCATTTACCGATAATATCATGTAATTTATAGGCACTTTTTAATTCGAAGAAAAAAGCTATTTTGTATTTTATTCAATTGTAATAATCATTGCAAAGAAATTATTATATCCGATTCTTAATCGTAACCGAAGCTTGCAGCCCGCAATGTGTGCACGAAACCGCACCAGTCATCTTGTCGCTAAGCATACTGTTTGGCCAGAAAATAAGGGCCCGCGATTACTCCACTCTCTGTACACACCTTGCCCGTGAGTATCTACCTATACAGATGTATTATTTTATCTTGACAGGAATCCTGCGCGGTAGGGACGAGTAACAACTGTGGTGGGGATAGTGCACCTATCGCCACAATGCGTCCCACGCGTAAGATTACGAGAGGGGAGGGAAGTGCCTAAGGTGCCTAAAACAAATTTCATTCTTGAAGCCAGTTTTGCAGCTCTTATAAAGTAAGATGTAATTCTTACTATGGTAGTAATCTCCACGCCTCTGCTGGATCTTAAATAGTACATAGGCATTTGGAGAAAAATCCTGTTCTCCTACAGCAGGCATGATAAACAACTGTCGGCCTTTCAATATCGCTGCAGAGTCCCTGTAACGAATTTCACTCCAGGCATATGGTCCAGTATGTGCTGTATTTATATAAGTTTCATCCATATAAACTATATAAAATTCACTTCAATATCTCCGAATATTTCGTAAATACTTAAGCCTTTTTGCACGTATGGTGCGATGTTCGATTAAAATTTGTCTGTCACACTTAGTGTTTTTTTTTAAATAATCCTAGCTTCAAAAGAACTCTTCTTAATGTTCAGACATTGCCTTGGAAGTCAGTAGAATTTTGAAGCTTCATAAGCACTTCCTTCAAAGTTGGTCTTTGTTTTTCTGTGCTTTAAAAATTATTCATAGTTCGACTAACTACTTCTGAATTAAAACATACAAACTAGATTTTGTGCATGTTCTTAATCTTTGTTTACTGGGCATAGACAAGGACGTTGTTGCACTAGCACCAATGGCTTTTCTTTCCTTAATAACTCTCCTAAACTGCTTTCAGACACAACTGTTGCCTCAGATACCCTTCCCCAGATTTTTATAGCCGACCCAGATCATTGTTCCTGTTTTATAAATCTATGGATATTGGTTATTACTTCTCGTGTTTTTAAATGTAGCACCTTATTTCCTAATGTGTTGCTGGGAGGCGTCAATTATAAATGCTCTCTTGGAACCAGGAGACAAGCACATTTTGAAACAAGCGGTAGTGTTACCAAGTAACTCTACACGTGTTTAGTTGCTCCCAACTGGTTCGCAAGTGACCTGCTCTCCCCTCCAGTTCCAACCGTTTTGAGGTGGACTCGTCCAGATACCACTGCGCATCGCTCTACACTATTCAAGATAAAAAAAACATCTGATTACTCCACTCTCTGTACACACCTTGCCCGTGAGTATCTATACCTCCGTCGCTCGCCTACTGTCCTCTATACATCGCTCACAGCAACGCTTGGGACTAGCTATTTACGGCCCGTTGCATGATGTTTAGCACTCGTGTAATTGTTGTTGGTATATTAATTTTGTGGTGGACAAAGTAGTGTAGCTTTAAAACGAATGGAGTGGATTATTTATTGAAAAGCCCTTTCATTATTAAAGGTAGAAAAATAACTTGAAATTATACGATTAGGTGCACGGCAACCAAATAATTTTTACATTTGCGAAACAAGAAGGCAAAAATAGATGACTTTCCTTAACAGTTGGTTTAGTAAAAAGTCGTACTGCAACTGAGAGGAGACAAAGTTTCTCTTCTTTTTACTGTTTGTTATTTAATAGAGAAGGCCTGTGGATGACGGTTGGTTGTAAGGAACGAAAACAAAGCAAGTGCACTTCCCTTACAAAATGTCTGAAAATTCTAATTATTGGGAACTGTAAACATTGCTTCTCAGATTGATTCTGCACACAGAATATAAATCCAGAAACACAATGAACAAAAAACCACAAAAAAGGAAAAAGGAGAGGAAAAGGAAAAAGAAAAAGGGGGGAGGAAAGGAGGAAGGGAGGAAGGAAGGAACGAAGAAAGGAACGAACGAAGGAAGAACAATTGACACATGCTAAACAGAGTAATATAGTGACAAAATGTTTATGAAACTTATGATCTAGCAATGAGGACTCACCATGAAATAAAGGAATCAGCAAACTGGGAGAAATTGCTATGATTTCTTATCTCTCTTCGGTAATCTTGACAGGGTGTTAGATGATCACATCAACAGTACCAATTCTGCAGTATGTAAATATACTTCACATATAATACAGAGTGAAATATTCGATTGTATGTATCAGTTTCACTTGAGGAATTAATGAAGGACATTAATATTGCCGATTATATTTCTGTGCAGACTGACGTAACATCGGACGTAGCTTCCACAGTATATTAGAGATCATTTTACGATACGTTAAAAGGTGTAAACCCATTTAAAGGTTTCTTTCTTTTGAAAAGGTACATGGTGGAACAATCAAATGGTTCATTGATATTTTGATAAAGATGTTGCAGCCTTTTAATATTGAAGGAAACTTTATATCTGTAGCCTACGATGGTGCCGCATTAATGAGCAGAGGTATACCGGTGTTCTCACTTTGATTCAGGTCTCTGTCATTTATATCGTGTATGTACACTGCTATACTCACCAATTAAATTTGGTTATGCTATATGCGTATTCAAAACGCATAAAATCTGTTTTTCACCAACATTAATGGAATGACAATGTCTTTCACGTTTCACCAAAAGGTAGTGAACTTTTGCGTTCAGTTTAGCAACAAATGCATTCCAGCTGCTTACACAACAAAATGGATGTTTCAATTACGGATTTTGAACAGCTTTCATGGAAAAAACACCCTTATTTACCACTGTGTTTTGAGAAAATTAAACAGGAATATTGACGGGAAAACGTGACTATTAGGGGAGCTCTTGGTTTCAACTATTTACTGAACAATCCAGAACTTATGTTGCTTATAAATTTTTTCTACGAAATTATGAAGCATGTTCACATTCTGTAAAACACAATTCAGATACAAAGTGTCAATAGTGTTGCAGTATCTAATGCTTTACGGTATTTTTTAATCAGTTGTGTCTGAAATTCGTGAAAACAATAGAAGACATCATGTTGATGATAACCTTGCTCCTCTCTCAAGAAGGCGACTGAATTACGCTGCTGAAGTGAATCTGACTTTAGATGCCAAGGACTTGTGTGCCCAGTGATGAACCAATTGAATAGACGATTTCAATGGTCTCGTATATTTAATACCTTCGGGATTATTGTTCCAAAAATATTTATTACGCTTAGATAAAATTTCCCTTCTGCCTCTGTGAGAAAATTTGTATCAAATTATAATTCAATGATCTACGAAAGGTTAAAAAATGAGCCATCAGTGTTTTATCACAATGATACATTCAAAGACGCCTCTTCATTCCGTGAGCTCTCAGTTTCTTCATGCAACACTTTTCGAGGAAGCGTTTTCTGAAGGCCTCGTCATGAATTTCGTGCAAGCTACCGGGAGAACCCTTTTATCGGCCCGAGTTCCATGCCACTGATACCTGAGTGAAAATTCGGTTCTCTGTAATTAACTCGACTGGTTAGCCGATTCAGTACAGTGCCTGTTATTGTTCCTGTCACAAGTGAAATGCGACATTAGCTACGTCGTTGAAAAGACAATCATCTAGCGTAAGAATTGAAGTAAATTACGGCAAAAAAATTAATAAATAAAAACTTCTATAAATTAAATATACTTACTATATGTGATAGAATAACATAAATTTTACTTCTAATATAAGTTTAAAAATGAGATACAATGGTGGTCTTACGTTAATAAGACGCGTAAATCCTACACAAATTATCACCTACGGTGGACGTAATTAAAGGAGTGATCCTGCACAATCCAAAAAATTCCAAACAGGCAGAACATTTCAAAATTTTTAAACAGCGAGAAGCTGAGGTGTTATCACTTAGATCAACCAAAATTATACATAAGAAGCTGAGAACTAGAGATATTACCATATCGATATCTTCGGATACACAATTGATTAGATATAATATGTCCGCAGAGATTTCAACAGTATCTTGAGCAACTCCAGACTGTGGATGAAACTCCAACAATCGGCTGGATATAAATAATATCAAATACTTGTTATTTAATGATAACGAATCCGAAACTAGGACTTCCAACTGGAACATATAGATCCAAATTTTGTACTTACCTTGCAGATTTATGGATATGGAAATTCTAAATGCAGTCCACCTGCATCTGCCGGGTAGATATTTGCGTGCCCACCTCAGTTCAAGAAGTCCCGAGTTCGATGTACGGCTGATTGGGTTATCTGGATAAGGTTTTCCCTGGGGTTTCGCCTTATCCTGAACGATGAATGTTGGTTAGCCCTAAGCTATGTGAATCCTAGGCACATTTGAGCATCATTTCTCCCATTTCATTCATCGTCTGATATGATGACGTTGCAGAACATCAATTAAAAGAAAAAGTGCTGTCTGCCACAGTCCTGTCTGCTGTTCATTCTGCATGCACTTATAAATTAGCGATGCTAATAGAGTTCTGTTTATTAACAGATAAAAGTAAGCAGCCATAAAAATATTTCAAAGCAAATAATTAATAAATATGCCACCTTGTCCTAAGCTTCAAGACGATGGAATTATTCGTAGCCTTTGAAACGGTCATTCACTAGCTGCGCAAGAGATGTTGACCAAGTCTTAAATTCATGAATGCCGCTTTCACCTTGGTGAAAAAAAGCATTAGAAAATACGAATCGCAAAGTAGTCAGCACTTTCTTGCAATGGTTTCTTGATCAATTGTTTTAAGTCCTCAAGAGGTGGATTACGCTCTTTTGAGGAACTTACGACATTACAACCACAAGGGACAAACGTTCAGGTTTTTCTGACTACATATTAGAAACCATTAGCGTAGAAAGCAGTTTTCCGTCCAAGAATTGGGCTGATTTAACGATCCCATCAATAGAACAACAAATAAATGCAATGCATTCCATTCAAAGCTATACACGATTATTTTCACTGCATATTTAAATATACATATTTGCTGATGTTTTGCAGGACATCCAATCTTAAGTAATATATTTTCTTCCTCCCTCAAAGAAAAAAGAGCCACTATAAAAGAAAGCTTCTCGATAGAACAGATACTGTTGTTATGTTGATGTTATATCAAAATTGTCAGAAAATAAGGATGGAGCTCTTAAAATGGGCGTCTTTCAAATGTCTCTTAAAACGTAAGTGTTACCTAGTGTCAAGCTGAAAGAAAGAACTGTTGCTAAAATAACTGAATGATGAAGCTAAAAATTGAATTATAATTAGTTTTGGAAAAAGGTCCTAAAGTGGCCGTAACCCACCAGGATAACATGGAGATAAAAAGTGTAAATTATTCAATAAATCTTTATGAAAATATGGAAAAAAAATTAACCAGAAGTTCCAGAAGTTCAAAACTGATAAAGGCTCTATAGAAACGCTAATTTATTAACAGCAAAAAAGAAAGAGTGAGAGGGAGGTAATACAAAAAATTAGAGAAATAAACAGACGAGTCAATGCTAATCAGCTGCAAACAAAAACAATGACAGTGATTCCTAAACCTCCTGCTAGTCCGCACGGTATTCAGTCGTACTTTCCAGGTAGATTTTACGGAATTCAGGTTAGCCGTTCTGAAGGGCAAAAGGCGCTGCAAATTGTACTATAGTGCACGAGATTTAACTTGGCCCTTGGTTTGTAGAAAGAGAAAGAAATGTGTACTCACGATCTTTTTCTAACCCGCCCCTCTTTTATGGCCAGCTATGCAGGGCAGACACATCAGTGGCGGATGACCCTTTTACGTCCTCCAAATTAGGTACCTGTTCCCCTTCTTCATTGTCAGAAATTTCAAAATGTTTCTCAAATTCACAATTTGAATCATCTTCTAAAGTAATTATGAAGATATTACGATTTCATCTATTAAACCATATTTCTCCCAATAAAATTGTTCTATTTTTTCAACATGTTCATGAAGTCCCCGCCGAATTTGTTCGGACACTGCCTACTACACTATCAAACAATACTTTTACGTCACTAAGCTTAAATGATGTTTTCTTTGTGTTTTAGGACATCATTTTTTATCTGTGCCCATATAAGTTCTTTAGCATTAAAGGATAAAGATACGCAAGTAATCGTATTACAGCGTGGCAGTTCTGTCAGTAATTTTCCTCCGCGTGAGTTCTTTACAAATCTAAATTTCATTATGATCGACATATATAAAGTTAGGTTTCTGCATTTTAAGACCTCACATACGTCTATTAAAATGTTATGGACATTGATCACAATTTCCCTGCCATCTGATCTTATAGCTTTTCCCTTTCTTCCCACGCCTCCTAGAACTAACGCAGTTACTAGCACCATTTCCAGCAGTATGTTTAAAATAATCACAAAATTATCAAATTCTAAAAACATTTTTCACATTTCCAACACGTTAGCAACCGATACATCACTTGCAACACCGCTGATGTCTGCTTGTGCTTACCCCCCATACCACAGCAGGTAATTAGGGAATACAATAGGACTTTTTAAAAGGGAGTGACCATTTCAAGGAAAATACCTAGTGCCCTTGTGCTAGACAAGGATAGTGCAAAAGGTGCCAAGTTAAATCTCGTGCATTATAACTAGGGCAAGGAATTCAATGACTCTGCATCCTTTTTTGGTGAGCCTAAATCAAAAGTGGAATACACATAAATGAGTCTCAGAGTAAAATGCGTTAATTTAATACTTGTTAGGGCATTTTTGTTGCATTTTTTGTGAATGTTTGTGGGATAGGTCATCTTTTAGGTTTTTATTGCATTTTTGGGCATTTTTAAAACTATTGGTTATTTTTTGTTATAATTAAGCATGTTAAAATATACCTTAGATACAATTTACATTTCTATGTCTTCAAGAGCGAAGCTTTACATTTAATTATTTAGCAAACTGTTTTACTTTTCCCCAAATAGTACTAGAGGTAAAATTACCTTGGGTTCCAGGAAACGGGACAAAGACTACATTCCTCCCCTTCTAAGGACCGCTAATGAACTTGCGCAATACAAACTGTTTCACTTACTTCACAAGTAGCAGGTAGCAGCATTCCTAAGCACAAGTAGCAGGTAGCTGCATTCCTAAGCACAAGTATCAGGTGGCTGCATTCGTAAGCAGAAGGGTCAAAGCTCATTATGTCTGCAAATCTTTTCTAAATAGCAGTGCCGAGAGGTGACTTTTAAACAGTTTAAACAACTGTGGTGCGAAGATGGTAAATCATAATGTCTAAACTAAAGCAAAACATTGCAAATGAATTAAATAATTTTGTTAGACTTTATGGTGAAAAAGTTTTCTCCACAGATAGGAATATACTTTTCTGCAAGTTATGTGAAGTACGAGTGGCAGCTGAAAAGTTTACTATAGACCAGCATGTGAAGAGAGAAAAACGCATTCGAGGACTAGGGCTGCTTGAAGCTAAAAGAACAACACACCAAATGTTACTCGGTGAAGCTTGCTCTTCTTCAGGTTCACCTTTCTTTGAAGAACTCTGTGAAGCATTCATTTGTGCTGATATTCCTTTGAAAAAACTGAGTAATCCAAAGCTACGCGCTTTTCTAGAAAAACATACTGGAAAGCATATACCAGTCTCTTCAACATTAAGGAAGAGTTACGTGAGTAAATGCTACCACAAAATAATACAGGAAATGAGACAAAAAGTGTCAGGTAAAAAAAAATGGATAAGCATAGATGAATGTACAGACTCGCTAGGCCGTTATGTGGCAAATGTTGTGGTGGGCACAATGGCAGAGGATGGTCCAGGAGAAGAATTCCTAATAAATTGTGAACAGTTGGAAAAAGTTAATTTTTCAACAATTAGCAAAGTGTTTGACAGGTATTTGGGTTTAATATACCCCAATGGCATTCAACATGATAACGTATTCCCGTTGTTGACCGATGCTGCATCATATTTGGTAAAAGCTGCTAATTAATATCAAGTTCTACTCGAAAATGGTGCACGTAGCATGCCTAGCACATGCCTTACACCGAGTTGCGAAGGAATTGGGGAGTCAGTTTCCTGAAGTTGATCGTCTAATAGGATGCATTAAGAAGGTCTTCTTAAAGGCACCTTCACGAGTTGCAACATTCAAGTCCGAGGCTCCTGAAGTTCCTTTGCCTCCTTCACCAGCTGTGACCAGATGGGGAACCTGGATAGATGCATGCAACTACTACTGCGAGAACTTCGAAGTAGTGAATAGAATCATTGACATTTTTGATAGCAGTGATGCGACCTCCATCTAAATCGTGCAGGAACTTCTTTCAGACACATAACTTGTAGGGAAACTTTTGTATATAAAGTCAAATTTTGGATTCTTACCTGGTGCTATTACGGGCTTAGAGAAGTCACGAGTTAAGTTAGTGGAACAAAGAGACTTAGTAAAAAAAGTCACAAGTGGCTATAAAATGTGATCGGGAAAGTGGGGAAGGATATAGCGAAAAAGTTAATGCTCGTTTTGAACAAAAATAAAGGGTTTGCTAAATTATATTTAATTGCAGATTTTCTGTCGGGTGAGAAATTTTCTCTGGTAGATTTACCAGGAGACTTAGAAGCAAGTGACTTAATTTACTTTAAGTGTACTCTTCTCGTCTCAGTGCAAGTGGAAAGGAGCTTGTCAATGTACAAAGCATTGTTAGCCGATAGTCGGCAGTCATTTTGCTTTGAAAATATACAGATGATATTTATTGTGCATTGTAATTCAGGACTCACTAAATGACCGCTAACATTCGTGCTAATAAAATAAAATAGAAAATAATAAATAGTTGTGTACCTGAATAAATGTTCAAAATAAAACATCTTTAATATTTTATATTGTTTATTGTTATATTGTTTTCTTTTGAGTTTATCTTCCAATTTAAAGGGCATTTTTTACATTTTACAGGGCATTTTTGAGATGTTTAGGGTACTATTGCATTTTTAAAGTACATTTTTAAGTAATTTTGGGGCATTTAAATCCTAGCCCTAATTATAACAAACCCAAGTTCAACAACCGAGACAGGGAGAAGTTTCAGTACAATTGAAGATCATTTTATCCTTAGTAGCTTCATGGCAAAAGGCAGGCTTATTTCCTTGGCTGTTTGTTCCATTCACAAAGAGAAATTTGGTGAAATCAGTAACTTCAGCAACCGATTAATTGAAATATTTGCCTCCCCTAAGGATAGTCGGGCTCAGCTCTTGAATATGCCACTCGATGGGTTCTATCTTATATTTTACTTCTAGCTGCGTACTTGATGTTTAAACAGCACAATGTTTCACCAAACTTCAGCTATTGCAATGTTTTTGGCAGTGC
Source organism: Mantis religiosa (assembly GCA_030765055.1). NCBI lineage: Eukaryota > Metazoa > Arthropoda > Insecta > Mantodea > Mantidae > Mantis > Mantis religiosa. The sequence goes on from CM060950.1 coordinate 62,110,604, forward strand.
AATTAAAGGTGAGCTGCTTTAAAAGTTACAACCCCACTGCAACATTCATTACAAGCAAATTCACATCTGGCTCCAACAACAAAATTGCTCACGAGCCGCCACTGAAAACAAGTATTTGTAATTTAAATGTGTGATTAAGATATGAACTGTATTAAGTTATAGTATATCAGAACGTATACTTTTAAGATGTGAAAAAGTGAAATGCCCACATTGTACTACGAGGTTCGCTCAGCATTACGCGATGTTGTAGGTGCACGTTTAAAATAAACATCGTTTTCTACTCTACTGAAACCAAACCAAACTGCTTGTTGTTTATTTTGCTTTTCTGAATAGTTTAGTAATCGAATCCTTAACAAACCAAACGCATGTTTGTTCCTTTACGTAGCAGAAACAGTGCACTAACCATTAAACCATGGTTTCCCTGACCTCTGCATGTGTAACAACCAACCTAAAGTAAGTCCATGTTAGCTAAATGCTCCTCATTGTCGATACTATAATGTGAGGAGAATTGTTTTAGTGATGATCTGCTAGAAATCTTAATTCCAGCTCGTAAAATAGGTGAAATATTAGGGAATGTTTCGCATGAGAAGTCAGCAAGCGTACCGACGGTAGGTATCTCTTTACTTTCTGCTTGCATGAATTGTGTAACTTAACAAAGCGATTTAATAGATCCACATTAAACATTCCTGCATTTGCTTACCACCAACATTAGGTGGGATTCTGTTACAATAGAGCCCAACGGAAAGGAACTAGTTTCCAACTCTACTTCCCACAAGGAAACACTAATTAATAGCTAAGGTGTAAGCAGCGTACTAAGAAGAGAACTGGATTCTATGCTTAGCTTGGTGAATTTCGTTTTCACTTTCACAACAATGCCACCTTTCGCTTTCTGTTCCTTCTGCTGCTATAGGTCCGCTTTCCGTTTTGGTCCACCATAAACCTTGCATCACATTGTATCATTGCAATTGTAAAAAGTTGTTCTACATAAACAACTGAGATCTAACAGTTTCCCAATATGAAGACAATTCAGTGTCTACTGTTTCGGTTTTTATCCATTACCAACACTTGCATTTATTTCACTGCTGCTTAGTGATTATATGAATGTAAACAACGATCAGATGATACAGTATCCATCCACTGCAGCATTAAAGGTTTCATTGCAGTTTAGGGAACAAATGCACATTAACAACTAAGATTAACAGTCTTCCAACATGAAGGTAATGGATTATACAGGGTGTTTCAAAACGATACCGAACGGAAACATAGAAGTAGTTGCTCAGCTTCTATGTGACACATATAGATAGCTTTACCGCCAATAGAGACGCATAAAAATTCTGCAGAATGAGTGGATTAGGCAGTGACAGGAACAATGACGCGTGCCTCACGCTGTCGGAGTTCGCAGGTATAGGTCACGCGCCGTGCCGTGCGCTGTAACTTTTGTAAACTGAAGCAATTATGATTGGCGAACAAAGAGTTCTATGTTGACGCGACAATTTGAAACAACAATGTGGCAAGGGGTACATGTTGTGGCGCCAATTTGAAGCTATTATTATCATTATTATCATTATTATCATTATCATCATTATTGTCATTATCATCATTATTGTCATTATCATCATTATTATCATTATCATCATTATTATCATTATCATCATTATTATCATTATCATCATTATTATCATTATCATCATTATTATCATTATCATCATTATCATCATTATTATCATTATCATCATCATTATCATTATCATCATCATTATCATCATTATCATCATCATTATCATCATCATCATCATCATTATCATCATCATTATCATCATCATCATCACCATCACCACCACCATCATCACCATCACCATCATCATCACCATGATCATCATCACCATGATCATCATCATCACCATGATCATCATCATCACCATGATCATCATCATTTCCATGATCATCATCATCATCATCATTACCATGATCATCATCATCATCATCATCATTACCATGATCATCATCATCATCATTACCATGATCATCATCATCACCATGATCATCATTACCATCATCATCATCACCATGATCATCATTATCATCACCACCATGATCATCATCACCACCATGATCATCATCATCACTATGATCATCATCATCACTATGATCATCATCATCATCACTATGGTCATCATCATCACTATGATCATCATCATCACTATGATCATCATCATCATCACTATGATCATCATCATCATCATCACTATGATCATCATCATCATCATCACTATGATCATCATCATCATCATCATCACTATGATCATCATCATCACTATGATCATCATCATCACTATGATCATCATCACTATGATCATCATCACCATGATCATCATCACTATCATCATCATCACTATTATTATTACTTTTATTACTATTATTACTATTATGATTTATGACGATGATGAATATGATTATGATGATGATGACGATGATGATGATGACGATGATGACGATGATGACGATGACGATGATGACGATGATGATGACGATGACTACGATGACGATGATGATGACGATGACGATGACGATGACGATGACGATGACGATTCTTATTATTATTACTATGATTATTATTACTATTATTATTACTATTATTATTACTATTATTATTACTATTATTATTACTATTATTATTACTATTATTATTACTATTATTATTACTATTATTATTACTATTATTATTACTATTATTATTATTATTATTATTATTACTATTACTACTATTATTACTATTATTATTACTATTATTATTATTACTATTACTATTATTACTATTATTACTATTATTACTATTATTACTATTATTACTACTATTACTATTATTACTACTATTACTACTATTACTATTATTACTACTATTACTATTATTACTACTATTACTATTATTACTACTATTACTATTATTACTACTACTATTATTACTACTACTATTATTACTACTACTATTATTACTACTACTATTATTATTATTATTATTACTACTACTATTATTATTATTATTATTATTATTATTATTATTATTATTATTATTATTATTATTATTATTATTATTATTATTATTATTATTATTATTATTATTATTATTATTATTATTATTATTATTATTATTATTATTATTATTATTATTATTATTATTATTATTATTATTATTATTATTATTATTATTATTATTATTATTATTATTATTATTATTATTATTATTATTATTATTATTATTATTATTATTATTATTATTATTATTATTATTATTATTATTATTATTATTATTATTATTATTATTATTATTATTATTATTATTATTATTATTATTATTATTATTATTATTATTATTATTATTATTATTATTATTATTATTATTATTATTATTATTATTATTATTATTATTGGCGAACAAATAGTTCCACTTTTGCGGGACAGTTTGAAGCAAATATATGTTGACTCAGGGAAAAGCAATGAGGTTAATCACAGGGTATGCGTGGATATGTGTGAGATGGATAGTTTAATGACACTGGAATGCCCGTTTCAAACTGATTTATTGACTGCTGCTTCTTTTTCTCAGAACATCGAAATTGAAGTTGCCGACCAAGGGTTACCAACATCACTGTTTAAAGTTACTAAAGGTGGAATACTTATTGCTCGATAATACTTAATCAGTTGCGTATAAACTGACAAATATCTTCTCTCAGCACTTCTCGGTTTGTCCTCGACCAAGACAGAACAAGAGGACTAGCCTAATCGCCCTCATGCCTCGGACTGTCTTAATGGCCACAGATGGGCGTGGGTGTACATGTGACTCTCACTTTCTCGAAACCCTCTTTTCACACAAAGATTCCCTTTGTGGTTATTTTGGCGCCATTTTGAACGATCCGAGGAACACCTCATTCAACAGGTCAACTGCCATCCTTTAGAAATCTGCTAAGGACACTTTTTCTTACATTTATTTTGTTATAACAACTATTCACCCAAACTGCTATTCGACTCAACTGACCCTGCTCGTTTTGTAACAAAGAACTAACATTCCTTTGAAATTCATCATGATTCCATATACATTGCAATCCTTTAATTTCGGTATCAAAACACACCAGAATACTCCGCAGTAGCTTCCTACTACTAAGAATTTCTTCGCCTAATGAAACCGCAATAAAGAAGCTATTACTTAATTATTGCTCATGAGTGTTTAACGTGTTCCAATATTCCGTTATAGCTGTCCATGTTGGCAAATAAGCTGGTGGACATTTCTAACTTAAACCTTTTCTAGAGGGAAGTTAATGTTATTGAAGTTGAGGATGGAAATATTAAATGACAAACACAACAGAATTTAAATTAACCAACACTAAATAGCTTATACAATGAGATGAGCATTTCATTTCACGTGTTTCATGATACTAAAGAAAGCATTTGTAACTGAAAACGAAGCTTTTGATATTTACAGTAGGTGGCTGAAGGTATTGTACAATTAAAATCACAACAAAATGCTCTGAAGTTAAACAAATAAATATTATCATTGGTGTAACAATTTCTACAATTAATATTTTTAATAAAACTAAATTAATCGAATTAACTGAACTTCTTTCAGCTCATCCATCCAGCAAAGCCATATCCGTGATTTCGGCGTTCGTATCGCGCTCCATAGTGTCGCGGCGCTGGGCATAAAGGTTTCGGCGCAAATAGATAACAGACGGCGGATAGTATTTCATGGTAATAAAGGGCTTGCATAAGCATTTAACGATAGCGCGGCTAGTGGAGACAAAGAGACGACAAATGAAGATAGTTGAGATAAAAGACTTGCCGAAACAGACAAACTGAGGTAAATGGAAATTACTGGTAACATCTGCATTATTTCGGGTTCTTTATTGTTCTGGAAATCTGTCGAATTATGAATGAGTTATTTAAGGAAGTGATGAGTTGAAACAGAGGTAGTTGTGAATTTTACAATAAAAATAATAGGATATGTAATCCTAGTTTATATTTTTATTTTCAAAATATTATAAATATTTCACCTTAGAATATTCTAATTCCTATTTTAAAATTTATATTAATTACTTAAAAATCAATAATGTTAATTTGAAAAAGAGTGTTGTAACGAGAGCTGATCAGAACGTTGTTTGTTATTGTCATCGACCGTAGAAGATTGTGTTTTATATGTAAATAAAGAACATTAAGAATTCTACGAACCCACAAGTCACAATATTGCTTGAATTTGCGTACGCTTAAAATCCTCCCTGTTAGGATGCAATGTGCAGTTTTACACTGAAGAGCAACCTTGCAACTGTCAGAGTTAATAGTCGACTTTTGCACAAATATCTGTCTTTTGCCCCATTACCTGAAAGGTAGGCTAGGGTCACTGATAACGAGCAAGGAGTAATGCTTTTGTTTTCGTGGCCGGTGTGTCCCAATAACAAATGGTTGTTATTGGGAACCACACTAGTGGTTCCTGCGCTGCCGCATCAAAAAATCATGTAATATTTACTGCAGCATAAAATTATACCTAAAAGAATTTCGAAGCTGTGACACCGAAATTCGGACTAGTTAAGTTATAAACCACGCAGCGGCTATAATCGTTCGGTGTCGTTCTGAAACAACCTGTATATAGTATTACAACATTATGCTATTTAAATATCATGGCGCTCTCTATAATTTGGTAACCTGTTATATGCAAGATAAGTTAAATTAAAGCCATTGATTACGTGATGGTTTTATAAATTAAATGCACAGTAATTACAAAATACTGTGAGTAAGGAACTCTTTAATTCATAGAAGTAAAGCTACATTGCTCTGCCTGTACCGTTATAGCTATAAAGTAAATATTGGATAAAGAGATAAAGACAGAAAACGATAAAGCTGATCTTCCCAACTAATTTCCAGCTAGAATCCAGCGAAACATAGATCAATGTGATGTAACATTAGAAGTAGAAGATAGACCTGGTGTCGGTTCTCAAGACGAAATACTTGTTACAATCAAGGATTAGTAATTCTAAAGCTATAATTATTCCACATACTTTCATTGTCATGGCTACAATTTTAGTGTAATTATACCAGCGGTCGTTTTATGGTCGGTTGTGCGTAATTATTACGCGTTGTGCTTAATATTTTGCAGTGCATTTACCTCGATATTGATCTCCACTTATTGGCTGTGAATGTAAATTTCCTTTGCTGCCATCCTTTCTTGCGATAAAGACTAAAGCTTGTTCATTCCGCATCTCAAACATCAGTGATATGTATTTCAATTACTTTAGAGTTCTAATTGGTCTTGATTATTATTAATCTACTGAAGTGCCTGATGAAAAACTTAAAAGAATAATTTTGAAAATAAAAAAGAATTGTTATATGCGATACATACGAGGGGGGACCCAAACGAAACCGGACTCAGATAGCCCTGCCACTCGTAGACGAAGTGCAGGGTTCTCACGCTAGATGGTGTTAGTAGAGACCTTCATGAAACAGCTGTGCAGACGGCTTCAGTGTAGAGCTGAACGTGCAAGTGTGGTATTGTGTTTCTCTGACTGTTGGCGAGTTACCTCTGCGAAGTCGTTATGGCAACTTTAAAAGAACAAAGAGTGTGTGTGAAATTTTGTTTCCTGCTTAAAAGTACTGCAACGGAGACACACCAAATGCTTCAGGAAGCTTTCCAGGAGGACGCTATGAGCCGCACACAGGTTTTCTAGGTTTGGGCGCTTCAAACGTGGTGAGATGTGTGTTGAACACCATGCTCGTTCTGTACGCCCTTCAACATCGCGAAATGAGGAAAACATTGAAAAGGTCCGCCAACAGATCAATGAGGATCGTTGCCAAACGATCGACCAAATTTTAGCAGCGACAGGAATCAGTTGAAGCTCGTGCCAGCGGATTTTGAGGGAGGATTTGCACATGAGACGTGTTACTGCTAAATTTGTTTCGTGCCTTCTCACACAGGAGCACAAATCCATCCGCATGAATGTGTGCGGCAGGACTTGAAAACAGAGATTGCGCGTGATCCAAACTTCTTGAACAATGTCATTACACGGGATGAGAGTTGGTGTTACGGGTATGACCCAGAAACCAAGCAAGCGTGGAGGACCCAAGCCAGTGGAGGACCCCCAACTCTCCCAGACCAAAAAAGGAAGGCAAGTGAGGTCAAATGTGAAGACGATGACTATTGTCTTTTTTTATGTTCGTGGAATTGTGCATCGGATATTCGTACCCCCTGGCCAGATTGTTAACCAGCACTTTTACTTTGAAGTTTGAAGGCGTCTGCGAAAGGATGTGAGGAGGAAACGCCCGGAACTTGGGTTTCTGCATCACGACAACGCTCCAGCACACATGGCCTTACGAGTGACCCACCATTTGGCATCTCAGAGGTGGTCTGTCGTTCTCCGCGCTGCGTATTCGCCGGACCTAGCCCCGTGCGACTTTTCCTATTTCCACGAATGAAAAAAAAAAACGCTAAAAGGGGAGCGATATGGCGATGTGGAGGTGGTAAAAAACAGCTTCGCAAAGGGCACTGGATATTTTCAAACTTAAAGGGTTCCAAATATGCTTCCAACAGTGGGAAAAGAGACTTGACAGATGCATCGCATATAATGGAGATTATTTTGAAGGTGACTCAAGTAATTTTGTAAAAAGGTTTTGTGAAAAACCGAATCATGTACTCAGGTGTACACCATATCAGGGGACATTTTCAGGTATTTCAGTTCCATATAGAGATACTCTGAGATGTCTGTTGAATAAGTTTAGGACAACGGGGTTGTTAAACGTTAAAACTTAGGAAGCGAAAAAGACATTTTCTAACAGAGTAAAATGTTAACGAAGTTGATGCATTATTCCAATACCGCCAAAAGAGGTCTCTGAGATGTAGTACAGACCAAGTGGGTTATGCAAAAGCGTCTGTTCACACATGAAATGAAGTTAAAGCATTGTAACTATGCAGAGCTGATAGTGATCATTAAAAGCGTATGCGTATGCGTACTTCCATAGGTATACTGCACATAGACTGTACTGTTATATGTCGCGTATTTGGAAAGCTTGACCATAACAACAGCCTCAAGAGAGAAAACAAAACACTCGCATTTTACTCCACCTTCGCTTTGCGTGTCCATAAACTTGCAAGGCAAGCTTCACTATTATGTGTTTCAAATAGGAAGAGTTCTCGCCTGTAGCGAATTAGATGCGTTAGCGCATTCGGCGTTGCCACCTCTATAACCCCACCATTTTTATATTTATGACTCTCGCGAGTATTTGCGAGTCTTCTTGGCGCTGGACGTAATGGAACGCAAACTGAATTTTCTAAAGTTTTATAATAATGCAGTTGTTCAAATTACAATTGCAACATGGATATTCTTATATTACGCAAATGTTTAAATATATAGTTTAAAATAATTATAGTTTATGAATTACATATTTTTCTAAACCAACGAAAATGCCTTAACTTACTTACGTTAAGAGATAATTCGTCATTGTAGTTGTCTTCGTCGTCTGAGTATTGCAAATTTATGATGATAGGTTCCAAATAGTTCATCTGATGTCTCATGCAGTTTAAAAGTATTGTTTCTGTTTGCAACATAATCTGAGACCATACCGATATGATTGGAGTGTTCTGGCAGTGGTAGATAAGGCGGAAGGTGGATCGTGTCTCATTTCAATTGCAAGTTGATCCAGCTGATACACTTTTTATGGTATTTAAACGGAACAACAACTGGATAATACTTCTTTGAACTCTCTAGAGTCAATAGATATTACGAACCTTTCATAAAAAGCCGTATATAGTGACAAATAACATTCTGCCGATTCACCGTTCTACAGGCCAGGAGGAAGTGTAGTGTTCCCTTTCGCTTGAATTTAACAAACACCTTGGGTTACTCAAAGTAATTCTTTTATCACGTCATGTCAAATGTTTACGTTTCAGTTCTGAGTAATTACAAATATACATAAACAAAATAAATGCCAACCAATAATGCTTTTCATTGCAGTGCTTACGTCGTCATGTATTGTTATAATACAATAGTACTTTACTTATTTGTATTAGGAGAACTATATGAGCTAAAAATATGGAGTTTTTACGGATATGTTACTCTCCACCTTCCTTGTGTATCAAGATTTGCAAAATATGAATTTTGTCTTAGCAAGAATAATATTTATTAGAGATTGATTATGTTGGTGCTTGTCACACACCATTTTGCGGGAGTGCGATACAACACCGCAGGACTCCCATTGGTTGCTCACCTAGTGCCGCTAAAGGACAAACAATCTCATTTGAAACATATAATAGCTAGCTGATTAATACATTCGGTTGTTTTCGACGTTTGCATTTTAATGGCCGTGCTGTACATCTGACGTCATTCATACTCTGTGTCCAGCTAACTTGTATCGCATGCGAGTGCACATCTCTCCGGTTCATATTGATCATGTATTAAAACCTTGTGAAAACGTGGAATGACAGTCAAGATTGCTTCAGTACAGATGGACAATTTCAACACCATCTACAACAATCTAGCACTCATAATGGTGCATCTTACTATTAATCACAAGTATGTAACGCGGTAGTTTAGAACATACAACTCGCGGTGCAGCAGACAGCGCCTACTGTGCAATTCCTTTTCCATGAAGCTAAATTGAGGTATCCAAATTATAAATTTACTAACTAGAATGTATCAAAAGTTTTTTTGCAGTCAGTAGTTCCAACTGGTCTTATTTATGATGAAACTCAAGAATCCTCTAACCACCTTTCCAAGAGACCAAGATGAAGAAAATCTCGATGGTTGCGTTTTTGAACTTCGTGTGGTGTGGAGGACAGTACTTTGGAGAATTCTGTTATTGAGAGCAATGCTGCTCAAGTAATGTCTACAAAGCATACCGTCCCACACACCAGCCCACACAGCCATCCTATTCACACCGCACAAAGGACTCTTGACAGAACATCGCCTCAGTAACGTTCGTCCGTTCACCTGTATTCAAATTCAGCTTTTGTAGCGGAAGAGAGAAGATATAAGGAATGTCACGCAGCTGATTGTTATCGCAGACAGCTAAAACATACGGTGTGTATAAATTGTGTCGATTTTGTATAAATGGAAGATACAGAGGTAATATTTGTATTCTAGAATATTGCAGGTGTATGGTAGATGTAAATGTTTTGGACCATCAGTATCACAGATCTGGACTTACACAGACCGAACTATTGGCGAGCAAGTTCTAGAGTGCCAGGGAAAGAAACAGTTCGCTCTGAACAGTATATAAAGTTGTTCGTAGGCACTGAAGAAAAAGTGGCACCATGTACAGTGGACTGCTTTCATGACCAGGATAGGATTTCTTCTACCTTTCCTGTTTTGTGTACTTTCTGTGTTGTTGTTCATTTATTTTCGTGTAGTCTGATATCAGGTGTTCTCAAATGTTACAGAGTTCATTCAAATACTAGTTGAAAGTGCTAACATCCTGAGGAAATAATTTAATACAACCGACATGATTATATGATGATTCAAAGTTATATAAAAGGAGTGTTTACTGTAGGTGTGCATACCATTATTCCTATTATTATTGTTATTCTTATCGTCGCGGTCGCCGTCGTCATCATTGTTATTATCATTCCTACTCCTACTACTATTTTAAATTTACGCCTTCCAACGTTAAGTCATATCGGACGATGATTGGAACGGGTGAAATGATGCTCAAATGTGTCCGGGGTTCATGAAGCTTAGAGTTGTCTGATATTCGTCTTCCAGGATAGGGGAAAAACCCGGAGAAAACCTTATGCAGGTAACTCACCGACATTCGAACTCGGGACCACTTGAGCTTAAGGCAGACACGCTACCATCTACGCTACCGAGGCGGGCTTATACCCTTTATTAAATCCATTATATGCACAACAGGTCAATTTTAAATTTTATTGTTCCAATTTGATAAAAGGGCTGCAAATTTACGAACTGGGGGGGCACTTCACAAAATAAAAATGTTAAAATAAGTAAACAATATATATTAACTGTCCAACACTATTGATTGTTATTTTAATAAAAAATATATATCCAAGTATATAGATATATATTTTTCTTTTCCTTATTTAACAGTTTTTTATTGTTTCTGTTCAATTACCTATCTGTTTTCTGTAGTTTCACACACATACACTATACACATAAACACCCATGCCCAGGGCGGGACTCGAACTCGCGACCCTCTACGCGTTGGAACGCTAGAGACATACGTTCTAACGACCATGGCTACGAGGGCCGGCAAAATTGTTTAAATGCATCAAGCTTATAATGGAGTATAACAGATTTTTAAGATTCGTTTTATTTCATAAAACTGGGGGTCTCAATCAAAGCAGGTAGGGGAGGTTGAAATCACCTCATTCCGCCCGCTGAGATAAAATCGCGCGTTTACCCGTGGTTACCGAGTTCCAGTGACGGAACATCGCTGTCATTCTGACGTATAGGAAATCATAAGCGGTCGCACTCATAGTTTACTCCTTACTAACAAACTAATGTTTCTTAGGATGACTTCTTTGGCTCAAGTTATGTTTTACAAGGTTTGCAATATGTGGTGCACGAAGTGTACAGTCTCAAAGGATAAGCAAGGTGATCGTCTCTGATCTTCCTGATATACTTACGTTTAATATAGTTAATCTTTGAAAAGGTTTGTTCGCAGATATGTGTAGAGCCAAAGACTGCCATTAAATTGGATGCCAACAAACGTAATCTCTGATAACCACTATAGGACAAAGATTTAAACAGTTCCCATCTTCCTTCGCAGAACATTCTACTGTCGTGAAATTTTGCAGTAAAAGTAGTTCCATTTGTAGCTCGTGTGGGGCCTCACTACGTGAAAACTTCAAAGGAATGCAAAACAATTAAATATTTGTCTCAATTTTTATATCTTCAAATAGCGAAGGGAATGTGTCATGTAGTTGCTTTAGACGTTTTGCATACTTTTTCAGAAGTATGGCGTTTATTGTGAACACGGACTGCAAACAAGAGAATTCATATAAACCTGCAACTGCAGGTTGTCCTTCCCACAGTGGCAATTGTGCCATAAATAAGATATTTTATTCATTAACAACTCCCTCAGAAATACAATTTACCGCGCCTCGTCTGATCTGTACACCGATTCGTGCAGGCCTAGAGAAAAACATATCAGTGACCTTGTTTTGTCCTTTAACTGCCCTTCCAAATCACAACACAATTCTTTTATATGTCTCGTTGGTGTACCCCGAGAGAGACTGACTGATGCAAATAAACGACTAAATCGTGACAACATTTCTTCGCAGCAACTAACAAGCATTGCTCGATTTTTTTTTTTTTTTTTTTTTTTTTTTTTTTTGTAATTTACGTCCTCCAACGTTAAGTCATTTCGGACGATGAATGGAATGAGTGAAATGATGCTCAAATTAGCCCGGGGTCCATGGAGCTTAAAGTTACCCGACATTCGTCTTTCAGGATAAGGGAAAACCCCGGAAAAACTCCAGGTAACCCACCATAACCGAGATTCGTACTCGGGACCTCTTGAACGTGAGGAGACATGCTCCCACCACGCTACCGAGACGGACGTTTGATAAATTGGCCTTCACTAAAGGTTTCATATTTTTTACAATTAGTTCCGCCAGTTTATAAGAAAGCTGTACCACAATTTTAATATTAGGGTTATATGTAACAGATGATTTCATTTCTTCCAGTTTTTTGATCTGGCTTCACCTAGCAAAAAAAAAAAAAAAAAAAAAAAAAAAAAGTCAGTCTCTTCCTGCCTTGGTCACTGATGAGAGGAAAATAAATTGTGTAGGGGAAGGAAGCGTGTGCTGTACAATTGAGCACCCTTGTTATAAAGTGAATACTTTTGCGTCCAGGAATATTTTAGTCTAATTCATTTCTATGGTTCCATAAACTATAACCATTACTGTTTCATGAAGCAGAAAGTGTTATTAGGTATATGTACCACATGCCTCTCAGCAAAACCCAAGAGGGTTATGTCAGTTCTTGGGTGCGTTAGCTTTTGTATAATTAAACAGGTATAAAATGTGGATTAGTTCTTCTGTCACCAACACAAACGCCTGTGCATTTTGAAGGGCTCGATACCACATTAAAGCAATTAAATGTGACAAGTTCCTGTGATTTACAATAGTGTACACTAAATGCAAATACAGGGACGTTGTACAACTAAATCACACATGAATGCATATACGTCAATAAATCTGTAATAAATTGAGTCACCATCCAGGTATTAATTATTCTAAAGCATTCCCAGAATCTGAAGTTACAGTCACTTCTTTTTACTGGAGCTTAAGTATGTCACACTAATTTTCGGAGGAAAAACGAAGAATATTGCCACGCTCAAGACATCCCTTCATGTTATGCAAATTACTGTGAGTACATGCAGGGGACATTTAACATCCCTATGTTAAATAAGCATCGAATTATAAATGAGGAAGATGCATATGAGTTACTTCTGCACGCTTCTACACTCACCTTCACATTATATAAGTGGTGTATATTTGTCTTCATTACCTATCAAATTTATTAGTACTAAAATTAGTTGTATTTATTATTTGTTAACGGGGAAAATGGGTAAAACCTGCACCCTCTGTAATACTTGAGCTACATCCGTCCCTTTAGACACATCAACTTTTGCAGTGCACGGGGTACTAATGTATCATCTTCCTGGTATTCTAAGTTTTTGAATTATTTATGGTTAACTTACGCTTTCCCAAAATTTAAATCCTGCAACGTTTTACCAAAACCTATTTTGAAAATTCAACTATAAGCATTAAGACATTCAGAATTGTAATATATACCTCTAGAGAAAAATGAAAAAAAAAAAAAAAAATTGGTGAATATGCTAAACATTGAGACGGCAAACTTAAGAGGCGTATGTCCTAAAACCTGTTTTTACTGCATCTTTAGCATGTTCAATAAAATCTGAAGATCATGTATACAATTTCTGGGAGAAGATAGCTCGAAAATGTAAGAATATGAATTCCACATTTCAATTAATTAAAATAGGGCACATTTTGACACCGATATTGTTTTTGAGGTATTAAGCACTTGGGGCTTAAGGAAAGGTAAGTTGGTGAAAGATGGAATACTTAACGGTTATGTCCTTTTTTCATGGAAATGGGAATGGAGAAAAATATAAAAAGGTATCTCAGGATGTTGCCTGTATATTTAATTGTTACTGGGAGAAACAGTAATCAGTGTCCGTAAATGTGAGGAGATAAAAAGACACATTTAAACTAATTGCAACAAAACTTATATCTTACCCCTTCATTAGGGGAAGATGGGAGTTAACAGTGGGGAAGATGGAACAACATGGAGGAAGATGCAACAACACGAAGTTTGAAATTCAAAATTAAAGTAAATTGAGCATTTGTATTACAACATGTAAGACATTTTATAAAATGTAAATTTAACTCATGTTAGAGACACGATGCAATGAAGAAAGGAGAGAACCAAACTGCAGTCTTGCAACTTTCCAGTGTTTGAATGAATCCAAGTATTCAAAACTTGCTGCCAAAATGCTTTCAATGGTTTGAAGAATGATCGGTCAAGCCGTTATGATCGGTTATATGTAATTTATCAGTATTCTTTAAGAACTTTCAACTTCCCCCAAAGCCTGAGGGTAGATGCAAGTGTACGCTACGAGCCATATTGGCCCGTCACAAAGACAGACATGGCAAAATACCATGGTTAGGTGTAGCCTCACGCAGTAAAACAAGTGCTAGACCTTATATATGGGCACCGAAATATTGCATTGCTTTTACTTACCAAGTTCACAGATAGATGTTTCTTGTTTACCACTGGATGAAGCAAGATATAAAACGGAAGAACACAACAACACACTTCCAACTGGATGCCCCTATGCTAGGCTGTGGTAAGTGCTGCTAACCAGTCTCAGATGAACAAAATATTACGAAACTTCCATCTTCCCCAACTTAACTGCCCCCGCCCACTTACTTTATATAAAATATATTTTATGTACTTGATTTTAACGGCAAAAAGTCCTAAAAGGCTGAGTTTTCCTAACAATTGTAAATGTTCATCCACGTCTCCCCCTTAATATTACAGATGTGATCAGTTTGTTTTTGTTTGTGTTATTTACATTTTCTAGCTCTGCTAAGCTTAAACATGCCAGCTTGTAGTGCCAAGATTTAGCGTATGCTTATAGACGAATATAAACGAAATAAGGTCCGAAACGCATTCTGGTCCTACTCCGCTCCTGATTCTGTCCCTGTTATGTAATGGAGGTCCTCCCTCGTATGAGAATGCATGTACGTGGGATTGCCATTTCATAACATAGCTTGTGAAAAGGTACAGAGTATGCAACGAGACGAGTTATTTACGCTAGCACAGATTTTCCCGGAATGAGAGCTACATGTGCCGTTAAAACAAACAGTGGCTTGTCTCGCATGTGTATGTCGACACAGAGATTATCCGTCCCGCAAATAAATATATATATACATTCATCACTTCTGTATACACATTCACGTCCTGGACCCCCTGCAATTCGTGTACTATTTTTCTGTTTTGCGGATTGTAAACTTCTGCTCTGAAAAGTTGAGAGAGATTTCGAGAATTTAATTGTAGAGCAGACTAAGGATATTTATATTTGACATAAAGATTGTTTAGCAGTAACCTGAATGACTCGAATTCGAGAAATCCTGGGTTCGATTTCTGGTGCTGGTCGCTATAACCATAGCTTTTTTGTGGTATTCCCTGTTCGATAAGGCGAATGCAGGGTTGGTTTTTCATATACAATTAAGTCATTTTCCACAATTTGCTATTACGTTTCGTAGACGTAGAAGCTGCACAGTGTCGGTCAGTATCGGACAAATGGAGCTCATGCTTGCTCGTTAGAGGGTTCTACTTGATAACACCATATGACAGCCATCCCTGAACCGCCTCAGGCAGATTAAGTTCTCCGCGGTTCCGTCGGAGGAAGGCGTTATCCAAGCAGAACTAGTTGTGACCAAACCATCAAGCCAAGGGCCTGTCATTCGCTTCAACTCTGCTGTTCCTCCTAACGGTGGTTGGCCTAAAAGATCTGATTGGGTCGCTGTGTGATGTACTCCCTCCGTTCACTTATAATTCATTGACATAAAACTCTTATAAATCTGCATTAACATTTTGTCATATGTAATTTAGTAACGTGTTACTCACAAAACATTCTCTAGTTACTAATATTATTTTATAAAGCCTCTGCAACTGTTTCTGCAAAGTTCGATTGTTCTGTCTACCGCTAGTTAATATCAATAAACGTTCGAATAAACAATGAGTCATTACATGCAATTAATCATTAAAACCATGCTCCATCATTACAAATTTACTTATAAATACAAATACGACAACGGTGGATAAATATTTATGACACGTCGCTATATGCTGACTACCAAATATTATGCTCTTTCTAAAATATCGCCAGACAATTTCGAAATAATTACACCACAGAAATAGCCAAGTAATGAAAAGCTTCTGGCGTTGGGCTGATCACCCTTCCCGGAACCTCTCTGATCAGGAAACCTCTGATCCTCAACCTGTTGCCTACGGGCCTCGGAGTTGCGCGGTTCAGAAAGGCCCTATGTTTCACTTAAGGAAATACAGGAATTCATTCATTCATTGAAACGCTCTAACAAAAACGGATATTCGGAAACAACTGTTGCCAAATCAAGAATTATTGGAGGTACATGTTGTACTTTAACTGGGTCTACATGCATTTTCTTTTTGGTATCTAATTCTTCTGACTTACCCATTATTAAAACTTTCTTGTGAATGAAGATGGATTATTCACAGAAAATTCAAGATATACTTAATGTTATTTAACCAGTAAATATTTCAAATATATTATATTTTAATCAATTTCTATTTAAATCTCTTTCAATAAAGCAATTTCATTTAAAAGATAGTTTGTGTTAGTGACAATTTCGTTGTAAATGTTCTCGTCGTATCCTTTGAAGAACTAAACAAAAATACCAAGTGTGTTGCTCATTACTAGGGCTAGAAATTTGAGGAGCTATAAATTGTCTAAAAAGAACCTTTAACAGCAAATAAAATTACCAAGACGAACATGAGATCGGAAAAAATTGAGGCAAAAAGTGATACTACAAGTCAATAAATTAATTTTCAATTAGATATTTCATTAATTAGTTTGAAAGTGCAACATTAAGTGATATGCAACACATAGGGCGAGAAAAGCTACATTTAAGAAATTCTGATTATTATTCAGCAACCAGCAATGGTCATTTTAGTCAGGATGCTTATCACAGTTGACGTTGCAGTATATCACAACAGCCATTTCTAAATTTGCAGGTGTAAATGATCGTCTGTTTTCTGAAAACATCGAACAACTTTTCTCCACATCAACGAACGTCATTGGTGCATCCTTGAAACAAGCGAAATCCTATGAAAGAAATACAACGTGGTAATTAGAGAGGAAATGAAATGTGTAGCGTTTAACGCCCACTTTTACTACATACGGCACCGCAGGCGATGACACTGATGGAACATGAGATGGCAGGGGAAACCGGAGATCCCAGAGAAAACCCGCCCAGCGCCGTGTTATCCACCACAAATCTCAATTTGCGGTCGCCTGGGATTGAACCCGGGCCGCCTTGGTGAGAGCCAAGCGGTCTAACCGCTGAGCCACGGTGCGGCCAATTACAGAGGTTTGACCAGGTTCTCTGCTGCTGATAATGACTTTAGTAAAATACAAATTTCTCATCTGTTAGCTGCTGTAGCCGGTCTTGAGAGTGCGTATTAGCTAAAACAAGCTGGAATTGACTTAAGAAATTGTTGAACATGATAAAGAAAGAAAGAAAGAAAGAAAGAGAGAAAGAAAGAAAGAGAGAAAGAAAGAAAGAGAGAAAGAAAGAAAAGAGAGAGAGAAAGAAAGAAAGAGAGAGAGAAAGAAAGAAAGAGAGAAAGAGAGAAAGAAAGAAAGAGAGAAAGAAAGAAAGAGAGAAAGAAAGAAAGAGAGAAAGAAAGAAAGAGAGAAAGAAAGAAAGAGAGAAAGAAAGAGAAGAGAAAGAAAAGAAAGAAACAAAGAAAGAAAGAAACAAAGAAAGAAACAAAGAAAGAAAGAAACAAAGAAAGAAAGAAACAAAGAAAGAAACAAACAAAGAAAGAAACAAACAAAGAAACAAACAAAGAAAGAAACAAACAAAGAAACAAACAAACAAAGAAACAAAGAAACAAACATACAAAGAAACAAACAAAGAAACAAAGAAACAAAGAAACATACAAAGAAACAAAGAAACAAACAAAGAAACACAGAAACAAACAAAGAAACAAAGAAACAAACAAAGAAACAAACAAAGAAACAAAGAAAGAAACAAACAAAGAAACAAACAAAGAAACAAAGAAAGAAACAAACAAAGAAACAAACAAAGAAACAAACAAAGAAACAAACAAAGAAACAAAGAAAGAAACAAAGAAAGAAACAAAGAAAGAAACAG
>CM060950.1:62135837-62361325 GCA_030765055.1 Mantis religiosa
GAAGGCAAGAAGGAAAGAAGGAAAGAAAGAAAGAAACAAACAAACAAACAAAGAATCAAAGAAAGAAAGAAACAAACAAACAAACAAAGAATCAAAGAAACAAAGAATCAAGAAAGAAAGAAAGAAACACACAAAGAATCAAAGAAAGAAAGAAAGAAACAAACAAACAAACACACAAAGAATCAAAGAAACAAACAAACAAACAAAGAAACAAAGAAAGAAAGAACGAAAGAAACAAAGAAAGAAAGAAGTAAAGAAGGAAAGAAAAAAGAAAGAAGGAAAGAAAGAAAGAAGGAAGACAAGAAAGAAATGGAAACCTTTAAATTAAATATAAATGCTTAAAAGGGTCCTTTATATAAAAAAATAGGTAGAAGACGAATAGGACGAATAAAAATTCTGAAAAAGAAGACCTTTAAATAGCAAAATAGCTGAAATGGCCCAATAATACAAATAACGTCCTCTATTTTCTGACATATACAATGACCCATAGTTAACATATATTAGCCTGGCCTCATCTTCAGGAGCAAGGAGAAAATGATTTTTCCTGAACGTTCTAGCCCTACTCGTTACTCATTATACATTTCGCTTTTGATTTATGCTGCTCTCCTCTCTCTCCCTCCTCACTCTCTCTCGGCGCCTATACACAAATACAGAGACTTCTTGAAAAATTTTTGCCTTCTAAATATGTGCATTTCTGGTAAAATCGTATATCCAACATTTCGGTGGAATACTTGTTTTTACCTATGATAGATGAGCGAATGAATTCTCTTCTCTAAACACTATTCAGTTTACTCAGTCTGTTATTCTCTGTTGAAACTTTATTATATATTATTTATATTTTATTAATTTGCTTTTATTTCTTTTTATATTCAACATTCTGTTGTATAAAGAAATGGTGAAGCCTATATCCACTCCGTCTTATACCTCACTACTACCTTTAGGTATTTTCTCCTCCTTTTTCACATTTCTTTTAAACAGGCTAATCTTATTTTCATAAACGTTCTCCTGCTTTCTCCTTATATGCCTCTAATCTTATGATAACAATTTACATAACTTTCAACGCCAATGGAAGATTCTCTCATTTCTCCTGTAATAATTCTCCTGTTCCGTATTGTCGCCCTGGCAGTAGACTCGCGAAGCCGATGAAAAACGATGGCCGATCGTTACCGGAAGCGAGAGACAGTTGAATGAGGAGTGGGAAAAATAAACAGTTTTGAGGTTCTAGCAATTTTGAAATGTTGTACAGTGTATTTCGAGGAGAATAAAGTGTAGTTTTTGAGTTTAGTAACCTCGTTTTATTATTTCACGAACCCACAAAGTCACACTGGTGTCAGGAAGCGGGATAACAACATCACGGAACATTATGGCCATGGAGTCGGCATTGGAAATGCTTTTGCAGAAGATGAACGAATTAACAGCGAAGTCGGAAGCGGCAAATAACAACTTGGCCGCAAAGATGAACGAGTTAACAACAAAAACAGAAGCGGCAAATAACAACCTGGCCACAGAGTTGAAAGAAATAAAGACCGAATTGACCACAGAAATGAAGGCAGCGAAGGACAGTCTGGCCACGGAAATAAAGGAGGCGAACGAGGTCCTCGCCGCCAAATTTGAGGAAAAGTTGGCCGGCGTGACGGATGACGTGACGGAGCTGGGCAAACGGATGGGCCAAGTGGACGAGCGCGTCGAGGACCTGGCGAACCGCTTCAACGACCTAGAGGAAATGGCCGACAATAACGCCAAGTCCCTGAACGCCATGGTGGAGGACGTCGTCGGCAGGAGACTGAAGGAGTTGACGACTGACGCACCAGGACGCGACACAACATCGGCGCGCGTCAAACCTCCGAAATATGACGGCGCGTCAACATTCGAGGTCTTCCGTCGCCAGTCCGACACAGTGGCCAAGGTAGCATCTATCCCGACGTCAAGAACGAGGAGTGTCCGCTACGCCGGAGACAGAAGACCAGCTGTGGAACGCCGGCGAACACCTAGTGGCCTGTGTTGGGGGTGTGGACAGCCCGGACACCTGCGGAGAGACTGCCCACACCAGGAAGAGCAGCCGGAAAACGAGTAAGGCCCGGCGTAGAGAGGGGCACGTCGGCGCCATTACCACCATCCCCTCGAGTGACAATCTGCGGCGTCAGCCGGCGGATGGATGACAACCACATCACGGACGGTTGGGTAAGAGGAAAGCCGTGCCGCGTGCTGGTGGACACCGGGGCGGCCGTGACCATCATCAGACCTGACGTGGCGAAGGGTTTGCCGACGAGGAAACCGAGCCGACCATACCAGTTTGTGACGGCATCGGGCGACACCATGCCTGTGCAGAAGGAGGCCCTGCTGGAGCTGAACTTGGGACGGAGTGCCGTGCGTCTGTGGGTGTTCGTCGCGAAGGTGGCTGAGAAGGTGATTCTGGGACTGGATGCCCTCAGGAGCCACGAGGCGACGGTCGACGTCGGCAGGAAGGTCCTGAGGCTCAACGGAGAAGAGGTTATACTCCGTCAACCAGAAGAGCGCCTTGGAATTGGCAGGGTCGTCTTGAGCGAAGACGTGGTTGTCCCCGCGAGGAGCGAAGTGATAGTGACGTCGCGACCGGTGGGGTTCAGAGGCAGCAGGAGTACGACTTCACCTCGGAACATCGCAGAGGTAAGAGTCACGGTAACGCGGACGCTATGTCCCGAAGACCCTGTCCAAAAGAGTGCGGCCAATGCACAAGAGTGGAGGGGAAGGAGCGTGCTGCAGCAGTTCGAGTAGTCACGGCAGTGCCTGCGGATGGCTGGGATAGCGCAGGCCTGAGGAAGGAGCAGCTGGCGGACGCAGACTTGGGGCCACTCTTGAGGGATGTGGAGAACCTCGTGGACCACCTCCACGACATGCACGAGATGGCTCGCCAGAACATCCAGAAGGCGAGCGACCGCATGAAAACCCGAGACGACAGGCAAGCCAACAGCCAAGGGTTCCAGCAAGGTGACCTGGTCTGGTTGTACCGCCCGACCCGGACCAAGGGACGCTGCCCGAAGCTTCAGCAGTCATGGCAAGGACCATACCGTGTGGTGAAGAGGATTAACGACGTGGTCTACCGCATCCAGAAGGTGCCCCGAGGAAAGATGTTGGTGGTACACCTGGATCACCTGGCCCGCTACGAAGGCGCTGTTCGGGACGACCAGCCTTGAGGAGGGAGCAGTGTCGCCCTGGCGGTAGACTCGCGAAGCCGATGAAAAATGATGGCCGATCGTTACCGGAAGCGAGAGACAGTTGAATGTAGAGTGGGAAAAATAAACAGGTTTGAGGTTCTAGCAATTTTGAAATGTTGTACAGTGTATTTCGAGGAGAATATAGTGTAGTTTTGTGTTTCGTAACCTCGTTTTATTATTTCACGAACCCACAAAGTCACACTACCATCATATTATTACACTTAATGCGTTTCTCCCTCTTCCTACCTGTAACACCAATTTAAATTTATCATACCTGTCCTATCCCATTCATACCCCATTCTGCTCTCTTTGTTGCATACTTCAATCTATCCTTTTTGTACCATTCCAATTTTAAATACTGGTAATCCATTATGACCTAATATTTTGAACCACATTCGTTCATTAAGCTGTATACTATAGTAAATAAAATGGTTATATATTGTTCTATTTATTAAAAAGCTCCAAGAAATTACTATGCTAAGCGAAGTTTCCAGTGTTAGCCGAAAATATTCTCAAATATTGCTGAGCTGCATATAGCAATACTGCGCCTTTTTTTTTTTTTTTTTTTTTTTACAATTCAATCCTTACGAAAGCAAGACAGAAATATATTTATTTATGCTATTTCAAACTGAAGTATGTATGGCTTAATTAAAGAAATAAAACTTCGTCGCACTCTGGGCACCGTACCGGTGCTCTCGCGGCGACTTTTAGGGTTCCGAATTCCCGCCGAAATAGCTGTAAAATTGGCGTAACCGTATTTCATATTATACTTAGAGTTACAAGTATAATAAAAATAACATACGTTATTATAACAAATGTAGAGATTTAGTCTGCCCACCTCTTTTGGCATCTCCGAATAATTGCATTTACAGTAGGGAGTTTCGTATCTCCATATGCGAGAATCTATTTCCTTTGTTTCTACGTTCTTCCAATTTCGATATGCTTTATTTGTTCTATAAAATTCGTATTAGGAAATACTAATGATAGAGTGGTTGAACAACGATTAATACCCTTCTATATAGTTAACCTTTTCCATAAAATAATAAATAATTCTGAAACGCAGAGAAACCCAACATTACACACGAGAGTCCCATACCGAACATACAGCTGATGAGTCCTTAAATTTTATTCCGAAAACTTTTGAAGCTAAGTTAGCTAAGAAATGGTTATGTCCATTAGGATACCTTGATTCAATGGTACGAAATTTCTATCTATCTAAGAACCTAAAAAATTAAAGTGAATGCAACAAATTACTTTACATTGGGAAAAAGATAGGAAAAATAAAGGCAGAAATTCCTCAGTTTAGCACACCACGTTGGAATATATGAGTTTTCTCTATCTGATAGGTGGTCTTTGCCCTTCACGGAACATTTTAGGTTATGTTCATTCATTTATATACTTATAACGATAATTTTAACTGCAAGTATGAGAAGTGTGGCTGCTGCAACAGTATTATTACTGGAAATTAATTGTTCATTCACACTGTCCGTGTGTAGGCTAAGGTATGGAAAGGTAGAATCAGACTGAAGAATTCAATGCCATAGTAGCTCAATTGTTAGAGCGGCTGGAGGGACAAGAAGATCCGTGGTTCAAATCCCGGCTATGGCATTGAATTTTTCTGTCTGACTCTACCCTTCCAATATTATTACTGTTTCGGTGGGAGTCCCAGGTGTATCATTTGGCATACGAGCCGCAATTTGGTGGTTACAACGTGAAGGAAAGATATTTCAAAGAACTGATAACTGAAATTCTGTGGGATATGCAGTAACTTAAATACTTATAAGGATAGTGGAGGATATTTGAACTAAAGTCTGTGAATAAGTATATAGTTACACATATAATTTGAAATCCAATCAAAAGAAAGTGTAATGCATAAAACAAGTTTATGTGCATATCTTTTCTTGTTTGATCAGTTGAATGTTCCGCATTGTACAACCATAAACTCATTTTCAAATCTTACTCATTAATCTAAACCTTGCACTCATGCATAACTTACAAATTTCCTCAAAAGAAACGGAAATTATAATTATACGGCGAGTGTGTGATAAAACTCATAGAGCGTTTAACTGAAGGATATGAAATAAGGATGATAACGGTAATAATTACAGTAATAATCACACTAAACACATCAGTAGAGTGAAGTCGACCTCTTTAATCTCATGCTGTAGTTTTTTACGAGAGCAGTCCAGAAGGTACAGTCTGTCTACTCAACGCAAGTGCACGGCGGCCGCTTTCTTTGAGGAACCCTCATAATCGTTTTACAACATGGACCCTCCTCCTGACGGTCCCCTCTACAAGGTTGCAACATTTTAACATCACCGTCTTGCACCTAATGAAACAGAACAACTGGAAGTTGGAACTTTGGCAACTGAGACTCCACGCGGAGTAGACATGCAACTGTCATTTTCAGAAAATAGGGGTTTCTACTGGTCCCCAACGTCAGTGTTCCATTTCTGAAGTGTGGAGATAGATTTATGACTGTCATTAGTGGGCGGAAAGGTCAGGTTCTTTGAGGTCCCTTTGACTGGAAACTACACACACGTTGGCTAAACAGACTTTAACAGCCGTTTGTACTTAGCGCGAGAAATTGTGTGGGTACCGCCATCATCTACACATCAGCATGCGCAGTGCTCAATGCGCTTCTATCTCTCCAAAGGAGAGCATCGCACTGTCGCGCATTTGTTAGATATAACCGCAAAACATGGACGCACCAATAGAAAATCACGCCAGGTAAGAGGTGCGCGGTTTTTGGTAACGCATCACTAAGCAGGTAAAATTTATCGAATTGTGCGCAGTATATGATCCTAACATTATGAGTAAGGGTTTTGTCCGTCAATGGGTAGGATTTAAAAAAAAAAAAAAACTGGAATGATGAACATTAATGAAGGAAAAGGAGTTTTAAGTCCATTCTTGTCAAAGATAAGCTCCTGAACACAGTGGATGGGAAAATTCGTTAAAACTGACGGTACATGATAATGCAACTTGTGTTCATTTTCCCGAAATTTCTCGGACGAGATAGAGACCATACACAAATCTTCTGTTCATTGTAGATTAACTGCTGATTGACGACCAGAAAATAAGAAGAATGAGTTCTTCCACAGACATTCTTTCTCGGTGTGACACTGAAGGAGAAGTATTTCTCAACACAATTGTTACCGGCGATAAGACTTGGCTGGCCTGCATGAATATTGAGACAAAAAGGCAGTTGATGCAATGGGGACATACTGCTTTTCCAAGCAAGCCAAATAAGGCATCAAAGTTTGTCTGCGAAGAAAGTCATGGCTACGACTTTTTGGGATTCTAAGGGCATTTTATTTTTTGAGTTTATACAACGTGGCATGACGGTCAGTTCTGAAGGCTAATGGGAAACTTTGAAAAGACTAAGAAGGGAAGTCCAAAACAAGCGCCCTGATCTTCTGACACCTGCAATGGCAACGCTCGCCCGTACACAGCTCGAGGAACAAATTAACTGTTGGCTAGTTACAAATGGGTCATTTTTACTATCCACCCTTACATCCTAGACTTGGGTCCTGGTGATTTTCATCCGTTTCCATACATGAAACAATGTTTTGCATCTCAGTGCTTTGCCAAAGACGAAGAGTTTCATTACACCGTGATACGTTGGCTACGTTCACAGGAGAATCTTATGCAGAGGGTATTTTAAAGACTGTTGAATGGTATGAGAAGAATATATGGGAGAACATGTGGGGAAATAGACAAAAATTGTAGCTTTCAGATATACTAATCAGATTTTTATGTTTCAACTGGTTTATTTTTATTCCCAAATGGAGATTGCTTCAGGACCGCCCTCGTATTACGTAAATAATTGAAATTACTTCTTGGAAAATCAAATAAATTGCTGAGTTTCATCGGACTAATTACTACTAGCTAAGCTTGTGTGTCGGGACACTATAGTTCATAACTGTCTCTATGCTTTGAGATAGATTCGAAGAGCATGAGTTATGTGATTTTAAAGCTGGAATAATAAGATTGAGAAAAGTCTGTGATGCTTTAAAATTTGAAATTACTTCAAAAGGCACCGTGAAGCTACTAGTTATTTAACTTTAAGTTTACTGTAAACGCTTAGCTACCAACAAGGGAAGCAGCAAGCGTGACAGCACGGATCGAAGCCGTATCATTAAATATACCCTCTGAATTATCCATCCTCGTCCACCTGAATGCTAACACTGTAGTCATGCACAGCGCACCAGTAATGTTGGTTGTAATTTGCAGATTGGTTTCAAGGGTGGTACAAATTTAATCAGTTACGACTTAACGTTCTCTACACATAATTATATGAAGTACAGTACTGCAGATGTAAACCTAATAGAGGGGAACGGGATTCGAACTCGGAATCTCTTCTTTAGAAAACTTCTGCAGCAACCACTGGTATACAAAATGCAGCTGCCAATATGTACATCAAAACAACTAGGCAAAAAGTAATATTCAGATGTCTACGCATTATCATCCACCATTGGCATTGATATTGGAATTATTGACGTGCAACTTCAACTGTTTTATAAAGTTATGATAGGGAGATAGAATGCACCTACGATATTTATAATTTCCGTGTCCTGAAATCGATGCATAATCTAAGAGGTATGACCTATGGTTGCCATAACAACGAAGGAGTCATTAGCCAAACGATATAAGAGTCGAGGAAAAACTAATTAGGTTAGTATTTATAATTAATGTTCAAATAAACTCAGCCAGCCAGAACATCATTAGCTTAAATACCACATTCCTCTATATACAGCTATCGTAGGCGTTGTAAGTCATATAAAGAAAATTACGAACATTTGATAGAAAATTAAGTTCATAGGGCAGAGTAAGCCAGGAGTAAGTCTTAGGTTTAGAACGGTTATTTAGGAGCGTTAGTGGAGAATGTTAAGTAGGAAACACTTAAGTTAATATGGACGCGTGTATTACTAAAATTCGTGTCTTTCCTCTTGTGTTGCTGAGTACTACAGACGTGTTTGCTGGGATCGATTATATGTAGCCGTAGTGCCAAGTATCGCGTTTGGGTTGTAGATTAAGCGGCCATCATCAGCATTTCTGTCACTTATGGGATATTTACCACTCTTCGCACTACTATTGCAGAAACAGCTATTTTAACCATCGAATCTGTATACTCCCCTAGTTAATCTATGTAGTTATCAATTACCATTTCGAGTAATATGATTTGTTAACAATTTAGTTCTTTAACCCCATTTGGCAACACTATAGCTCACATTAGCGTCCAATTAATTTATTTGCCAGCTTGACTTGTGTTGTTTATTCTCATCTTACCCACGCGTATCATGAGACAAAAGACTTCACAGTTCTACACTGCAGCAACTGGCCGAAGATCCGTCGAAGGAAAAGATTAGTGACTTCGTTAAAGGTGATGACATCGATTTGTCAACACTACTGTCATCATTATGCATTAATACACTGCGGAATATTGCATATATACATGTTATAACTCGATACTATATAAGTATACAATTAATAAGCAACATACTATAAATCAGTATAACAATCGTAATTAAATATTAGGCACGTGTAATAGTGCCAGCAACAAAATAACCGAAACAGAGTAGTCATACTAATGTAAGAATAACACAGTACAGACATTTTACCATCTCCAACATTGCATTTAGTTTACACAATGGAACAAAGGGGACGGCGATTAGAAAACATCATACAAAATAATGCTAAACCTGAATACTTGATATACTCATTTTGTGAAGGGAAGGAGCAAATTCTGATATTTATGTATATAATATAAATAATTCATTACTGTGAGCTGAAAAATTCTCATACTTCAACATGTCTTAGGTATCAGCTTTCACGAATTAAGCCTTATATTTCAAAGCTACATAACTACGGGAGAAATGAATTATTAATGAGCCGAAATTGGACGTCGTTTTAATTACTAAAACGTAATTGGGAGCAGAATGTTAAACAACTGACTGGAATCCAATTCGAAACAAGGTTTACTAGCTATGCTAAAATAAATATCTTCAGTTAATAAGTGTTCTAGCTTATGGCTAATAGAATTTAAATTCTCACATTAATAGTGTTACAAAATTGGTCATTGTTTAGTAATTAATGCTGATAATACGAACCAGCGATTGAGATCACTGAATTGAACATTGCGAATTGAAAATGTCAAGCATATAAAAATGAAAGAACTTACAGAATTAGGAATTCCTCTTCAAAAGCACTAGAAATTTCACTTATGTCAAGATATGGCTAGAGTATCACACGTGATACTCTATCCCCACTATGTACCTAAAAGAAGAAGAGTAACAAAACCAATTAGAAGCACTGACAATGAAAAAGTAAGGGAGAGACAAAGCTCATTCGTCTTGATCCAAAGTGGATCGTTTGGGGCCCTCATCTCCTGGGTGGAATACCGAGTGGGATGACTAAGGTGGTACCTAAAGACTCGCCTTTGGTAGGTCCTGGACTCAATCCCCGGTGGCAGACGAACGTGACCAAAGGTTTTTCGCGGGTTTTCTTCATTAGTAGGCGAATTGTGGATTGGTTACTTTCATTTCTGCGACTTCCCTTTCATTTCATTTCATATTCATTTCTGTCCGGTCTTTTCGGGGTAGGAATGAGAAAAATGGGCGAGTCGGTACCACTATATGGGAAATTTACGCACTGTAGCTGCTGTTCTCGGCGTATGGGTGGCGTTATAATAGTCTGTCTTGGCCTGAGGGCGGGTATTGAAATCCCTGAGACTGGCGGTTACACAAATATAACTGACGCCAAAAAGAACCTCCAGCTGACGCTAGGAATCCCCGCATTGGTCCGTTCATTTTGTATAGCATTACTTAGAAGCCCTAATAGCCACTATAAATCTTTCTTCATAATATCAAAGGACAAAATGAAGTTATTGAGAACGTGCAAGCATTTATGGGCTCCTACTTCTTCGATTTATGGCAAAGCCCCTTCTCACCTTCTTCGTAACTTTATGCTGTAGTTCGCCAGCACACTGGTCTTTGTCTTCATTATGTTTATAACCAAATATATTGGTTTTGGATATTATTTTGTTACAGATGAGCTTAGTGATAGGCTGAAGTTCCCATTCTTGAGCCATTGATTGCCACATTGCCTAAAACTGTTTACGAAAGGTTTGAGATACTCACCCAAAGCGCTGAAGGACATCACATTCGATACATAAAGGTATCGATGCACTGTTTCTTAAGTGTAGTTTACTATACCCATTTCCAAAAAGTAAGTAAGCAGTAGAGATCCAAAGTATCTGAAATAGTTCGCAATACGTTAAGCTGCTCGGAATCTTAATAATTTTAAATATAACCATACATTTCAGTTAATTAATGGAAATTAATAATTTCTTCCCACTAGCCGTATACAGGCTAAGGTATTGGATTGATATAGTCGAAATGAAAAATTGAATGCCCCGGCCGGGATTTGAACCACGGATCTAATGGTTTCCGTCCAGCCTAGTGGCTGGAAGACTACATGGTAGAACTGAAAGATACGCACTCCAAAAGCAAAACGTTTCTGTATCAGATTCATAGTGACGAACTGCATGGCTCTTTATCAGAAAGTAGCGATGACTAGAATCCCCTCTGAGTGAAGATACTTAAAACGATCACCTATTAATAAGCTCAACTGTAACTGAATCAAAAACATGTATCCCTGTGAAAGAAAATGCCTCCTGCTGCGCAGGGAGTAGCAATTGAGAAGCTCATTCGGTTTGCAACTCCTAAGAGTCTTGTGAAGTTGCTGCGCTTCAGTAACGGAGTACTTTCATGTCTCAAACACTGCCACTCTTCACTTCACACACTTAACGCATACATCATTGTTGTACATATTTCTCTACGATACACACAAACACACGCGCGCGCACATACACACACACACACACACACACACACACACATATATATTTCCAGTTTATAGAATCTGGGTAGATATTCCTTCCAGGGTCTCCCATGCATATCTGTTCTTAGTTTGTGTTGACCACTGTGTCCCTGCTATATTTTTGAAACTTTCTCTCCGTCTCTTCTTTGGTCTCCCTGCCGTTCTTCGTGCTATTCTGGAGTCCCACATTGTCATTCGTTGCGTCCATCGAAGGTGATTCATTCTGGTGACATGCCCTCCCCATCTCCATTTCAGCTGTTGCGCCCGTAAAGTCACGTTGGTCATGCTTGTCGTCCTACTGACTTCCTTGTTGGTCATCCTGTCCTTCCATGACACGTGTAATATTCTCCGCCCCATTTTGGGCTGACAGATTTGTAGCATGGTACTCTACTTCTTTTTAGGAACCAAGCTTGGCATCCATATTACAACACTGGCAGTACGCTGGTTTCGATGACTTGTTTCTTTATACCTTGCCCTAGGAACCTATCTTCCAGGATGAAATGGAGACTATAGTATTTCTTCGACGCGTGTTTAATGACTTTCTTACTCCCGTTGTGGATTTATGTGGAAAGGATATAGTTTGGCCTAAATAGATATATTCACTGACATACCCCAAGTCCTCCCCGTTGACCCTGGTTTGCTCCTCCACGGTGATTGTCATTACTTTAGCTTTTGGAGTTTATAGTTAATCTTGTTGTTGCGGTCACCCTGTCCAACTCCACCAACATTGATTATAGTTCTTTTGCAGAGGTTTCCGCTAACATAATGTCATTTGCAAACCTTAGATATGATAATCGGAGCCATCTATGTTTATGCCACATATGCTGTCCCATTTTAATTCCCTGAGCTAGTACTCCGGAGGACTGCTAAATAGTTTCGGGGATATCGGATCTCCTTGTTTCACTACTTTCTCCAGTGCTAAGCCCTTTCCTTCGGTCTCTGTTTTCACCTTTGCCGTGTTGTCCTTGTACAAGTTATCAAGTATCCTGATGTAGCTACTCTATTCCCTGTTGCAGAAGTGCTTGCAGAATATAGTCATGCTCCACAGAATCAAATGCGTTACGGTAATGATATATTTTTTTTGGACTGAACTCTGTAACTTTCTCTATGAGCTGGTTTACTGTCTGGATGTGATATATTGTACTATAGCCTGACCGACAACCAGCTCCTCTAGAGCTATTGTCAATATTTTGGCGAATAATGTGTACAGGTTTGATGGTATGTAATTCTCTGTGTCGTTTCTGGGTCATTTTTGATGACGCAAAACTATCGTACTCGACTTCCATTCCTTAGGGATTTCTTCGGTCTCGATTATTCCCATTATAACTATTTGGCCTTAATTTTTGAATCTATAATTTTGAATATAACTGGATTTTTGTTTAAATTCGCATTTTAAGTATATAGACACCAATAAACTGCTTTATGTAATGCGCTATGTTGCCTTATAGAAACTAAATGTTTCCGAAGGAGCAATTCCCTTTATATATTGTACAGTAATGTAAAAATTAAGTTCACCGAATTTATCATTTTTAACACAATGTGTCAAATTTTAATCACCTTGTTTTTTCTTTCTTTTCCTGCCAGCTTCTTGGAAAATACTATATGTGCTTTAGCTTTCTATGAAACAAGCGAGGGAGGCCTGAGGTAGTTTCACTAATGTCATCTGCCCTTAGGCTTATTAATAAAACTGAGTGGTATTCTGAGCTTCTCTTCGAAAGTAGAAATACTTCACTTCTCATCCCCGTACTTAATCTCCGAATAGTTTTGCGTTAATTACATTATCACTACAAATTTATGTTCCTTTTTCAAATTTCGTGAACATAGCGAAAATAAAGATCTGTAATTTTGGGATTTTCAAGTAAATTAAGATTTTGAAAAAACTGTATATACACTTAAAGCATAGTAGCTTCTTCTGAGCACTCATTATTAGTTTTGTATTTTAAAGTTAAGGAAGTAAAAGCACAGTCACCAGTGCTGGATTTTTCAGGTGTAATAAATTAACAGACGATAATGTCTTATAATAGAGAATACACCTATATATGCAGTATTTCACAAAGCAATTATGCCGACTTTATTGAAGCAGAATATTAATAATTGTAACCATAAGTGATTCTGAGTAGCTCAAATCCAATACATAATTTAAATAGCCCGTGTGAGAGCCTTTAGCTGGACAGTTCAAAGGTTTATCAGCGGACTTTAGTCATTAGTAAGGGTTCAAGGTTGAAGTAATAGATATTAGATAATCCCAGGTAGTGAAGAGAACTATTAGCTTAAAGGTCCCCTCTCCGGAAATCACTTGTATTCGCGGTTTAGGAAGCTGCAGTCTCTCACAAAACATGTTATTGGAAATGCAATATTCCTAGGATTACACGGTTGAGAGTAAAAATGTAGTTTCAGATACAAATTATCCGCTGAACTAGAACGCTGGTGGGAAATTAAATTAAATGTGAATAGACATGTATTTATAAAAGTCACGTCTTTCCCTTCGTGTGTTACAGCCTTACAGACTTATTTACTGTGATGTATTATAGGCAGCCGTGGCACTTAACGACTGAGTTTGGGTTTATATAGATTTAACGTACACCCACAGAGAACATGTAGCTCAGAATTTCTGCAATTTTTATCAATTCGAGAAATATTACCAATAATACGCATTACACCTATAGCATAATACCCAGATTTGGTATATGCAGGAAACTCCAGTTTTAAACGGAAAAGTAATTTTACCTTTAACAGAGACAAGTAGAGTGATGTTTCAAAGGAAGTGAAAGTACAGCTAAGCTGGGCATGGTGCAAGTTCGTATAGGATGCTATAAAGAATACTTTTTGTTTATATTGGTGTAATTGTTACACTCTTTGATAAACTAAAGCTGCACTATAGAAATGCTGAGTAAATCTGAACTTCATGGATGTATTTCGCCTACGCGTGTTTCAAAGCGCGTGCCTGGAAATACTATCTTTAAATTTACTATACCATTCTTGGAGGTTTTATCCAAGTAACTATAAGTTTTGCCTCGTACTAGGGTGGTCTGAAAAGTTTCCGACCTCAACCTGAAGATGACAGCACTCATAAACAGAAGCTAGTAAATTACGTTGTATATTTGTTTACAGTTACTCACGAAAGCTTCAGCCATTTTGGATCCTCAGTTATGTAACAATCGTTTGAGTGAGCTGATGTGAGTGTTTTAATGAAAACGGACAAACTCCAGTATCAAACTGTCATTAAAACATTTATATATAATTGAACGGCAATACGACTACGTAAATCAAAGATGAGTTGGATTTTGTCTATGGGGACTCTGCAACATCATGTTCTAGAGTGAAATTTTGGGTAGCTGAATTTAAATGTGGCCGTAAGAGCTTGGGAGACGATGAACGTTCGGGACGTCCAAAAATTGCAACAAACCACGAAAGCTACAAAGTTCACCAAATGGTACTAGACGATCACCGAAATACAGTGAGAGAGATAGCACAGGCTACGAACATGTCAAAAGAATGTGCTTGTCACATATAAAATCAACATTTCGACATGAGAAAGCTGTCCGCGCATTGAGTGCCGCCTTTGCTCGCGTTAGACCAGAAACGGTTGGCGCAGTTTAGGCGCAATAAATCCGCATTTTGGCGCCCGTAAATTACTTAAATGAAACTTGGATACATTATACACCCGAAAAAAGAACAGTCCAAACAGTGGACTGCAAAGCAAGAATCGGTTCAAAAAAAAAAACCTTTTTCGGCTGGGAAAGCAATGGTGACTGCTTTTTTGGGATAGTCATGGAGTAATTTTAATCGATTATCTTCAAAAAGGAAAGACCATTACAGGAGCATACTATGCATCAACAGTTGACAAGCTGAAGGCAAAACAAACAGGAAAACGGCCACATTTGCAGAAAAATATAATTCTGTTTTACCAAGACAACGCTCAATCTCACATCTCAGTGGTTGCAATGGCGAAAATCCACGAATTACGGTTTGATCTGCTTGACCATCCACTTTACTCACCAGAGCTAGCACCAAGCCATTTCTTTTTGTTCCCTCATCTGAAAATTGCGTTCAGAGGACAGATATTTTCGTCAGAAGAGGCAATCATGTTCGTAAATAATTATTTTGCAGAGAATAACGCCGAGTACTATTTGGACGGGTTACAGAGATGGGAGTATCACTGGGAAAATTGTGTACATTTACGAGGTGAATATGGTAAAAATTAAAAAAAAATCTGAAAGAATATCTTGTATCTTTATTAGGTCTGAATTTTTTCAAACCATCCTTGTATGTAGACCATTATTTGAGATGGCACTTTGTCCCAGTACGTCACGAGGTTTAGTGGTACTAGTATATAGAATACCTGTATTTACTAGTAGATAAGAGTAGTCTATTGACAGCACGCAATTGTTCGCCAATTTTAGATCGGCGGAACAAACATGCAGTGTTTGTACAGGCCATCGCTGTCATATCATGTATATGTGCATAGCATATGCTTCGATTATTTATATGTTTACGATATTACTTACACATATGTACAGCACCATATACAAAACAGTCTATTTGGTGAAATTATATAAGCGTTATATAAGCGTTTTAAGTATTTTAACTACAAATTTGTTTATAATTTCTCTCACCATCGCACCATGTTACAGGTACATATTTGCAATAAACATTGTCAACTTCAGCGAAACCAAAGTGCATGTTGTTTATTTTACACATTTCTGAGTAGCTGCAAATCAAATTCTAAACAAATGAAACCTATGTCAGTTCTCCAATGTCGCAGAAACCAGTTGAACCTTCCTTTCACAGTGCAGAACCCTTGTAATCCCGACAACAATATGGACAAGCGATAAGTAACTTAAAAGACAGCATGCTAGGACAGTGTCGTGTTTGGTAATTACTTACCAACACAGTGCATTCCTTAAAAACAGACTGACAAGTCACTTACCCCAGTGCAGAAATATTGTGCCTCTCCAGAAGGAGTACCGTAAGTTGATTACAATAGAGGTTTCATCGTCAGTAAAACAGTTGGCTATTTTAATTTTTGCTTCATACGTGAGCACCATATCACAGTTAAAATCATTTCAAAGTTTGAAAAAAGTACTGAAAAATATATAAAAATAAATATTGAAAGAGTAATGAAATACTGTTTCTTCTTTTTCATATACTCAATGATGGGGCTCCTCTTCCCTCACATAAGTATTA
The DNA here is from genome assembly GCA_030765055.1 of Mantis religiosa. Taxonomy (NCBI): domain Eukaryota; kingdom Metazoa; phylum Arthropoda; class Insecta; order Mantodea; family Mantidae; genus Mantis; species Mantis religiosa. Next base: position 62,152,100 of record CM060950.1, read on the forward strand.
ATTATATGGATGACGTCAAACGTCATTAACGCAGAGTGATTATGGTGAAATGATTCCTCCGGAATTCACATCTTTATCACAGCCTCTTGGTGCTCCATATTATCGTTTGTTTACGGTGGCGCAAAGGAAATAGAATTTGTATTATCCTCATTAACCTCTTCACATCATCGAGGGAGAACTCTGCATTATTGTAGATTTGGGCTATAAAATGGTTTTCGTACTCTCTATTGCAAACTTCCTAGATCTCTTGGTCATTACCTGAAATTAGTGGCTTCTGAACCACGCTAATTTGTTTTGAACTATCTGGGATGATTTTCAATGTTTTTTCATATTGTACTTCAAACAATCTGAATTATAGTCGGATATTTCAAACTTGGTAAACGAAGAAGCATGTCATCGTGAGGGAGGTGTAGAACTCTATGACCTGTAGGCTACTTATGTACATTATTCTGTTATTCATACATGAAACAAAACATGCACCAACACGTTTTTTCAGATGCAATTATTATTTGTTTTTAGTGACGTTTATGAGATTCAAAGCCAGAAATAATCTAACTTCCGCGCTACGAAGGCAGCGTAAACGTATTTTATTACATTTCCCTATAGAAGAGGAGTATAGAAATCTTCAAGTTTGTAATTAAGGAACTGGGAACAAAACGTCATTACTTAATTACCATCCGTTATGGAGATTTTAAAAACCTATACCTTGGAAGTATCAATTCGTGAAACCATTCAAAGTCGTTAATAGGACTACGTCACACAGAGGGTACTTTATTTTACATTAAAAATCGAAAATCAATTATTTAATCCTGTATAGCTCGTTCGGGGTTCGGTGCATTCGATTGGCTTAGCGAGGCTAAAATAATAGGATTTCACTCTCTTTTGATCTCTGTAACATGAGGGATATGCCTTGCTTTAGACCTTAAAAGCTGATGAATATTTGATATAAGATCAAATGACCATAACGACCTCTTCTCTTTGTTGCTTTACAGTTCTGTGACTAAATGTCCTAAAAATGGTGCGCCTACAAAGGACAATTTCTATTTATGATGCACAACTTGTGTTATATTACGTGGAGTTATAACACTAACATTATTAGTTAGTGTCCTATAAAAGGTATACTCCGTGATTATGAACCAAAATGTCTGCAGTAAACTAGCATCTACAATTGTTTTAGTTAATTGATGGAAATTAATCATTTCTCCACACTAGCCGTATATAGGCTAAGATGTTTGATGGATAGAGTCAACATGAAAAATTCAATGCCATGGCCGGGATTTGAACCACGGATTTCCTGGTTTCCGTCCAGTCGCTCTTAACCTTTGAGCTACCATGGCCAACGTGCCTTCCTGACATTAAATTCTCCAGTTGACTCGTATATTTCCCCGGTAGACCACTAGGGGCTCTCGCATCCGAGATACACCGTTTGTGGCGACTTACTATTGTAAGTACTTAAGTCCCAGGCTTCATCATTTAACTCTTATTGTTTTAGTTAATTGATGGAAATTAATCATTTCTCCACACTAGCCGTATATAGGCTAAGATGTTTGATGGATAGAGTCAACATGAAAAATTCAATGCCATGGCCGGGATTTGAACCACGGATTTCCTGGTTTCCGTCCAGTCGCTCTTAACCTTTGAGCTACCATGGCCAACGTGCCTTCCTGACATTAAATTCTCCAGTTGACTCGTATATTTCCCCGGTAGACCACTAGGGGCTCTCGCATCCGAGATACACCGTTTGTGGCGACTTACTATTGTAAGTACTTAAGTCCCAGGCTTCATCATTTAACTCTTATTGTTTTAGTTAATTGATGGAAATTAATCATTTCTCCACACTAGCCGTATATAGGCTAAGATGTTTGATGGATAGAGTCAACATGAAAAATTCAATGCCATGGCCGGGATTTGAACCACGGATTTCCTGGTTTCCGTCCAGTCGCTCTTAACCTTTGAGCTACCATGGCCAACGTGCCTTCCTGACATTAAATTCTCCAGTTGACTCGTATATTTCCCCGGTAGACCACTAGGGGCTCTCGCATCCGAGATACACCGTTTGTTCGGCAAAAAATTGTTGGAACACCGAATGTGGGGTAGCGAGTTTAGTGTTGCTTGAAAGTGTTAGATCGAACTGCGCACGATTGAGCTGCCATGCAGGATAAGGGCAGATAGACGACCTCTCCACGCGAGGCATTCGAAGGTCATGTGAATACAGTAGATCCCGAAATCTTATTCCCACGGGGCGTGTGTGAGAACCAGGGCGCATATAACGGTGGGCTAAATCCGGACGCAGAACTGGTTTAAAACAAGGATGATTGGGATGACTTGCCAGCTGCGAGACGTATGAGCAGAGTAACATCGAGCGACGAATATGCAGTGGAGGTTCGCCTGAGTCTGCATACAGGCAGTCGACTCGACTGGTGCGGAATGCTCCTGTGGCAAGGCGGATTCCAGTGTGATGCACGGTGTCTAAAAGGCGAAGTTTAGAGGCGGTCGCTGCCCCATAAATAAAACTGCCATAGTCCAGCTTGGACCGAACCAGAGAGCGGTACAGCCTCAACATTACAGTGCGATCGCCCCCCCAAGATGCTCCAGATAATACCTTCAGCACCCGAAGAGAACGATCGCAAGAGGCTCGAAGGTGACGAATGTGGTGTTCCCAATTTAACTGTCGGTCCAAGTAGAGGCCCAAGAACTTCAGGTGTGAGACAAATGGCAGGGGTGTGCCGTTCAAATGAAGATCAGGAGGCGGGTGAATACCTCGTAGGCGGTGAAAGTGGATACACTGCGTCTTCGCAGCTGAAAAGCGGAAGCCGTTTTGAAGAGCCCAAGCTGCTAGCTGGGTAATGGTCAGCTGCAGTTGGCGCTCAATGTGATCTATGTTGGCAGACCTATAATAGACTGCGAAGTCGTCAACATAGAGGGATGATGGAATTCCACTTCGAACGGCACTAGTGATGCCGTTAATCGCTACGGCAAAAAGGGTGACGCTCAAAATCGACCCTTGAGGTACACCGTTCTCCTGTATCCGTTCCTGGGATATCGTTTTACCTATGCGCACACGAAAACGGCGAAGTTTTAAAAAATTACATAAAAACTCGGGTAGATGACCACGCATGCCGTAACCATGTAGGTTACGGAGTATACCGTACCGCCAAGTGGTGTCATAGGCCTTCTCCAGGTCGAGGAACACGCCCACGGTATGTTGCTTCAGTAGAAAGGAATCGGAAATATACCCCAAGTATAGGAGATTTAACTGCATGTTCCTTAGATATAAAAACTCCACAAATCCTCTCAAATTCAGCTTCCAATTCGGCACTAAATCACGAAATAATGAATCCTACAGTTCCCCAGAAGAGTTCTTCTACTCGGAAGAACGTAAAAAATAAATCTCCATTGTCTTTAGAAATGTCGTTCACACGTCCAGCTATTGACCCAGGAATTTTTGAAGGTCGATTAAAACAGCACATATTTGCTTACTTATACAAATCTGACTATGCTTAATTCTCTAAAATCTGATTATGTTTAATGTTAGCCGCGTCTTCCCCATCATTATTCTGTGTAACTCACCCACCCACTCGCTAATTTTGAACTTTTTGAAAATGTAGCTTAATTTTGTTTGAACCAAGTATTCTAATGTTAACTCCACAGGTGTTGTCGTGTTCCCTCAGATACTTAAAAATCTTTCTGGCAGCATTAATATATGTGATTTCATGTGGTTTTTTACAAGTTTTTTTTTAATGTTTCCGAACTTTAAGGTTCAGTGCATTCACACTGTTTTATATCATGTGTAAGCTATCTGTTGTCTATTTACAGTATTTTAAAAGTGATATTCAATTTGAATAACGATTGAGATAAATCCAAATCAGTACAATTGATTTAGCCACATTGAATGAATAATGATTGATTTTGTTTAACTTTGCAACATAGATATAAATTATGTATTTCATCGATAATGAAGTATTGCTTCTGGTTTCACTGAAACATATTTTTGTAAATTTTGTTTCAAGATGATATTTTCGGTCATCTTATTTCCATTTGCACCCCCTTAAGGCATTACTGCCATATAGTGATCATTATTGGCTGTATGACTAACTGTCCTATGCCACTAAGTGTGCGTCATGTGTGTTTAAATGTCATTTTTTTCTGTAATGCTTGTTGAGGCATGGGCTATCAGTAATCATGTGTATTTGTGTGATTTAGGAGAGAATGTGAACTGACGACTAATATATACTCATAGTTTTGCTGATACCAACTCTTAGGTTCAGTCGCGAGACATCTTAAGAGCGTATCTAGCACTTAGATATTGCGCGCTTATGATATATTTTATTCGTATATAATGTAGGATGAAGTTCCCTACCTTTAGTTTGCCAGGCAGTAAAGCCTGGTGTTAGTAAAGCGATACTAGGATAAGGGTTAAAGATCGCGAGATTCCCCCTAGTATAGCGATTAACTTTGCCTTCCATAAGTCAGATTAGCTGCGAAGCCCTGATTGTGGACGTTGCCATATCAGTTATGTTGATTAAGAGATATTTTGAGATATTAATGATGAAGAGGTATTATAATGCTGAAGACATATTACCAATGCATTGTGAGATTTTAGCACGAGGATGTGCTTCTTGTTGTTGACTAAAGTGTGTGTGTATGTGTAAATGTGTGTCTATTGTACAGTAAGTTGGTCAGAGTAGCTTTCCTGATATTAGATATATTAAAGTAAGTCATACCGTTTGTTAATGATCACATTAATTTAATCTCCCCTCTCTAAGTTTTGTCCATGCTTAATATTTATGTGAAAACTCGTTATTCTAATTGCATCACTTTAGTGTAAATTGTTTATGCCTACACATATAAGAAATAAAACCACAACAAATCCTATATGGTTTTCCGCTACTTTTGTAATATTTCATATAAATTCTCGTTCAATAAGGTGATATTATTAATCTGAATTCCTTAAAGTCATAACAATCCTCACAACTTTCTTTTATTCTTAAAATATATCCTGAGAAGCAAAGACACGTTACACATATTTCTTATACTTATTTAACGCATTTATTCTTGTCAGTCTCCCGTAATCTTTTAAACAAATTCCCTTCAAAAATGTTATAATAATTCAACAGAAAAAGGACAACAGAAGAAATTACTACAGTGTTCCGAACAACAAATACCACTATAAGAGTAGTAATTTTAACTCTTAGAAACAACACTAGACTATTTTCAAGTTTCTTTCCGGTTCTTAAAAACCTCAACGCTAAATGTATTATTTTAATAACACCAACTTAAAGCCTTCATGATAAAATTTTCAAAATACAATTACATGTGAAGTTAACATAATTTCCTTTTCATTCCAATGTTCATTCCAATGTTAAGTAAGCAATAACTCTCTTACGCCTTCGTATTTCCAGCTAATTAGATAATATTAAACATTGTCTATGAATACTCTAAGATCATAAAGTCACCGATGATGACACACCCGGCTTCAAAATTTTAATTTCGCTACAAACAAAATAATACTCCGTGTTTAGCATATTATATTGCTTGTTTTTGCTAATATAATCTCTCCAAACCCAAAATAATATTTAACCTTCTCTAAATCACACTTAATTAATTAGTGACGATTCTATTTCAATTTGAAACTTCAGTGCAAATTATATATTCGTTTCAATTTGTTTTACTCACCTTTCAAGCGGCTAACACCTAATCCATTTATAAACTTGCACCTTCATACGTTTTCCGAACACCTTTTTATTCCGATTATACACTTCTACCTTTTGCTTGAGCTAACTTTCACTATACCCAAACAACTATAATTTCCACCCGATAGCACGCATTTCCTTCCAAATAACACATATTTCTTCTTTGACGTTACCTATTTAATGACTTTTCCGTATAAAATTTTAGTTAATTACGCGACGCATAAAAGATTATTTATTTACTACATTCAAGACAGACAGTGCAAAACCTAATGACATTAGTTCTTTGTATCAGCGTCTATCTGTGTGATATTGCCGATTTGTTTATTACCACACCGTCTACTGCAACATCAGCTTAGCACGTCCGGTGCGACGAGTATAATTCTTAGCAACCTAACATGTCCAAGCTTAGACAGTGGACTTAGTAAGTTCTTCTTTTCTACTGTGAGTGAAACTATTTGATATCAATAACTAATTATTGTTAGACAATATTTATGTCTCAATGTTAAAAATAAATTATCGCTGCTTAAAGAGGAAGCTTGCATAAGCCAGGTTATTTGGCGCAGTGGCGTATTACCGATTACGTCCATTCATTATTTCACGAAAATAACCCCCTCAAATGAAATTATTTTTACATAGGTTTAATTCCCGACAGTCTGTTCCTAATTTCCTTTGAAACGCATTCCCGCTTGTTACCGTTTATAACATGAAAGGTTCTCCCGTTCGTAACGATTCTTTTTCTTTTCAAGAAGAATCTGTTTTTTTACTTTGAGTTGGAAAGATATTCAAACGGTACTTTCTGTAAACTTCTTAGTTTTCCAAGCTATTTCTTTTCCTAACATGCTTACGCCGGAAGCTCTCGCAGAGTAGGCTTTGAAACCGCTGACACAGCAAGTCAGATTGCATATGAAACAGCAAAATCACACTTGTGACAAGTAAAATATCCTTTGTACACGGTACGAATTTCTTCGCTCCTAAGAACGTTATACAATTGTAACCTTTCTTATCATAGTCTTAATAAAAATTCAAACTCCAACTTCAAGCTTTAATACGCTTATCTTATGTTATTCCCCTCCATGCTTTTAAAAATATACCAGTGGTACACCTTATTTTTTATTATAAATCATTTCAATGCGACCTTATATTCTCTGTGCTTAAAAGTTATAAGTTATGATCATTGCAACCAAATGCTTAGGATTTGTGAAGATAATGTATGCTTGTAGTACCCTTTGATCTTAAGAACAACCGCGAGGTGTTCTTAGAGGCTATTTTTAAGTGTTTATAGATTCTATTAGTAATGTGTTCTGTTCCGAATCCATCGCAAGATTTTCGGAAACAGTTTTAGTGAATATATATGCATATACGATGGTATCTTCAAGTTTCAAGCTTTCAAGCTATAAGAGTTTTGTGTATGAGCGACAGAGGGTACATCCTTTGGTGTTCGCGAGACCCTTAGGTTGTGTATGCCTCTCATGTTGATTTGATATAGATAAAGCTGTTATAAAAGGGTTCTTTCGCGCAAGTGATTTTCCCTATAAATATTGCCAAGCTATATAATTACTGATCAGTTTAAATAAAGAAGTTGTGAAGACAAAATAGCATTAACGTTTAAGTATGAGTGATGACTGCGCAGTATGTATGTGAAGTTTTGTGCTATGGAGGAAAGGGCCCCCCTTCATTAGCTTATAATAAAGTATGATTGTGATAGTGTAACTGAATAGAGATAACCACAAATCCTAAGATCATATAAGAAATTGTGTTAGCTATGATGATTGAAGAGCAAACTCAATAAACGACTCAAATCATGTGATAAGAAAAGCACAGATTTTCTTTTTTAACTAAGGTGTTACCTAAGGTCCTAAGTCATAAAATTCAGCTATGTTTCCCCAATTCACCTTTAACTATTGATAAAGAAATCCAGGACTTATATTTATTGTCTATCAAAGCAGACTGATCAACTTGATGTAATTATCGTGGTATGCTATTCTAAGGGTACTTCCTCTTACACCAGTCAGTTTCTCTAGCATTTATTGAACTTTTATTTCGTGGGCAGCACATAATTCAAATACATCCTTTGGCAATATTCATTATGGATCTGAGACATGACCAATGACCAAGATTAAACTAACCGTTATATCAAGTTCTGTTTACAGGTCACAGCAAGATGAGATCTACAACCTACAAACCCCCTCCCATTCTTTTGCTATCACTCATAATTACCATGCTATAAAAGCATGCCTAAATTTGTTAGGGATTAATAAACAAGAGAAGACTTAATTATAATCAATTAACATTTCATTTATAAGACAACCCAATGCACTGTAATTTAACACTTGTTTTTAACATCCAGTGACAGTAGAGTACATCATATCTCCAGATAATAAGATCGATATTGTTTATCGATACTTTGATCACACTTTGTTTGCGAAAAGAAGAAAAGAAACATTATATCTCTTGTTTAAACAATCAGTGCTAAACTAGCAAATGTCAGAGTTACTTTTGCTATATTTATGTAAAAAGATAAAGTTATAGGATATCCTTATAGATTGTAAGATGATTGTATCAATGTGACCTCAATTACCATTTATTATGAAAGTATGTTATGTAACTCTAGAAACAATTACTTCAGTAGCATCAAGATTAATTGTAACAAAATAGAAAGACATGGTTAACTCTGATATTTGACTGATTTTATGACAACAGTAGACATTTGTTAGGCTTAGGTTTAATCCAGTATATAGATGCTATTATGGCAAGTTATTAGACATTTTTGTAAATAATGCCCTATAATTTATAATAAGTACTACTCATTAAATTAACTTCTTTTCTTTAGCTAAATTGTTATCATTAGTTATGTATAATTCAATTGTATAATGGTCTTATGAAGAATACTTGTAATTTATTCTAAGTTTATCACTAATGTGTGAACAACCATACTTAAGTGGAACATCTATGCAGTTTCCGTAGGTTATTTACTTATGTTATTCAGCCACAAGGCAAACATAAAATTTCATTTTTTTGGACTCTCTAAACTTTAACCAAATTTATCTTTCCTTCTACCTCTAAAAATGGTTCCACATAAATTCCATACATGTTCCATTTTTGTTAATTATATATAACCATAATTTGTAAATAGATATAAGAAATATTCATTTAGTAATGTGATACCTGAAAATCCCTTTCATTTAATTACATTCCCGTGAACTTTAACCCATCCTCACCCCATAGAAATATTCTTGTGCATCAATCCTAACTCTGGATCATTTGTTTTCTGTTGCGGCATGGATGAACAAACACGTCGAAGCATCAGGAAACAGCACCACCATAAGGAGAAAGCAGAAGAGACACCTGGGTCCCAAGCAGTTACTCTTTCCTGGGAGAACCAAAGCACCCCAGATGACCAAGTATCACATCAGGAGTGGCACCCAAGGCTACTCGCGTCTGGAAAGGCACTTAATCTTTCCAAAGGACCTCCTCAACTTCATGGACTCATGGCTTTCGCTGTGAAACCCTGGGTAAAAGCCAAAGCAACTCTACCCAGCAAACTTTTACAGTGGCTCAAATACAATAACTTATGTCACTCTTTCGTGTTCTCACCTGCAAGACCTCAGACCCAGCTGAGGTAGGCGAGTGTAAGCTAAGCGGACTACTCAAAAAAAAAAAAGTAAACTCCACTTTCGAACTTTTCATCGGCTCTTCAGTACAGACTTTTCCAAGCAATACCAAAGAGCACCGTACGCTTGAACACGATATCATATAAACAGCAAGCCACAACCGAGGTTCTTCATCAGCTTCCCTGTTTTAAAAGACTAAGTACAGACTATCAAACTGGAGCAGGAAGCACATTAAACTGTTTTATCCTTGAAGTTTACATTACTTGTGACAGCTAGGGCCTTGTTAGACAAACCTAAAGAAGTAATTACAACCCTTCAGTGACCAAGTGTTGTGTAGTGTCTCCCAAAACTATAAACTCATAGTGGTGGAACAGTGTGTTTCTATGGAACTATGGACTTCATTCACCGTGGGATACTTCGAAACCAACCTACATCAACTCATTCCCATTTTCCTGTCCTCTGATATTCTTTTTCAGGTGTTACAATTATGACTTTTCAAAAAAAAAAAAAAAATATGTACATGTAAATGTTTGTATGCCCTATTGCCTATGTAAGTGTAAATTATTATTTTATGTATGTAAAAATCTTGTTACCAGTCGTTTGGATTTGCTGAGGGCAGCAAAATCTAGACGAAGGGGATGTGTTACGTGTATAAGCTGAGCTAGGTTTGGAAATTTCGGTATTCTGTAACATGTATTGATTCTAACAGAAATGTATGTCAAACGTAAATTCCGCTGACTGGCAGATTGTTGGCATAAGAAAATTATCCACATGTGACCCAGACTGATTCTGCTGACCTAAACATTCTCGGAATGACGCAAACGGTATTATGCAAAATTAATAGTTAGTAGGAATCGCTGAATTGACTTTTTGTAGAACCGCTATTTAAGCCTGGTAGAGTTAGCCCTCGGTGTGAAACGTCGCAGGGATGTCAGAGGAGACTCTGTGGCGGTCCCTGTGAGAGGTAACAGAAGTATTTATCTGACAGGGTGTCTACGAATACCATAACCCCCGCCGGACTCAGCAGATTATACATCTCCGGACAAGCCCAGCTATACACCTGACACATCACCAACGGTAAGATTATATTAAATAATTATGTCACCAAGTATTACCAAAGCACCCCTGGTCTCTTCTAGACTCAGCGGGTACTCTGTATAATTATTAGATTTCTTAAAATAGAGTTAGTCGGTTTAGATTGACCTTTTGATATTTTATTTTGCTCTACCATCCCTATAGCTACACCCCCAGTTGTAGATTAGGTTTGTAAGTCTTTCAACCCCCCTTACAACCCTGGTATGCAACAGTATTTTTGGCAAGATTGGCTGGAGTGATAGCTTGCATCTTTGAAATAACGTGGCATATATATTTTAGATAAAAATTGTTTAATTAGGCCACTGTTATAGGTAAATCTCACATGTACACCAAGGAATGACAAATTATGTGAAGTATACTTTTATTCAGAGAACTGAAGTCAAAATGTGACTACAGCAGTATTTTGAACCACAAGGATTTATCGATAGTTGCCTGAGAAATTTTGCTCATGGTTTTAATGTGGACTTGTGCATGGATAGACAGTTCAGCTCATGAAAGTAGTACATTCAAAATTTCAGATGCCAGCGAACTTATGGATTATTCCCTGGTAGAGTTTTCTCGTGATTTTTATATAGATTTATGCATGGATAGACAGTTCAGCTCATGAAGATGGTATATTAAAAAGTTCAGATGCCAGCGAACATATCGTCTGTTACCTGAGAGAGTTTGTTCGTGATTTTTATGTGGATTTATGCATGGATAGACACTTTAGCTCATGAAGATGGTACATTCAAAAGTTCAGATACCAGCGAACATATCGATTGTTCCCTGGGAGAGTTTGCTCGTGATTTGCATATGGATTTATGCATTGATAGACAGTTTATGCCCATTAAGGAGGTGACACATTCAAAAGTTCAGATGCCAACGAATATATCAACTGTAGCGTGAGAAACTTTGTTCCTTTTTGTGGATTCTTGCATGAATAGACATTTCATGCTCATGAAGGTGGTACATTAAAAAACGCAGATGCCAACGAACATATCTACCGTTACCCGAGGAAGTTTGTTCCTGATTTTTCTGTGAACCTATGCATAGATAGATGGTTCGGCTCTTGAAGGTAGCACATTCATATGTTCAGACCACAACGAACATGCTCACCTGAAAAAGTTTGTTCCTGGTTTTTGTGTGGACCTGTGCATATATAGACGGTTCAGCTCTTGAAGGTATCACACCCTTTTCTTGAGACAAAAACGAACATACCGACTGTTACCTGAGGAAGTTTGTTCCTGATATTTGTGTAGACCAGTGCACAGCTAGATGGTTGAGCTCTTGAAGGTAGCACATTCAAATGTTCAGACAACAACGAACATACCGACTGTTACCTGAGGAAGTATGTTCCTGATTTTTGTGTAGGCCTATGCATAGATAAACGGTTCAGTTTATGAAGGTGGCACATTCAAAAGTTCAGATGCCAGCCAACATGTGATTGTTGCCTGAGAAGGATAGCTAGTGGTTTTTATGTGGATCTGTGCATAGATAGACGATTCAGCTCATTCAAAAGTTCAGATGCCAACGAACACATCGAATGTTGCCTGAGAAATATTTTTCTTTTTGTGTTTGGATTTGTGCATGGATAGGCAGTTTAATACAAGAAGGTGATGCATTTAAAAGGTTCAGATGCTAACGAACATATCGACTGTTGCCTGAGAAAGTTCGTTACTGGTTTTTGTGTGCACCTGTGCATGGATAGACAGCTAAACTGATGAAGGTGGTGCACTCAGGTGTTCAGATGCCAATTAGCATATCAATTTCTGCTGGAGAAAGTTTGTTCCTGGATGGGTTTGTTCCAATGAGTATACTGCTGTGCCTAATGATGGTGGCACATTCAGACATTTAAATCTTAGCAAATTTATCGGTTTTTGCCATGCAATCTTCATCAGGTACAAGGTCAGATATGTTAAACAGCAGCCCATAAAGTGCCTCGAGAATAATTAACATCACTATTTTAAATTTGAGTAAGTTAGTTAAGATTATTCCACTCTCTTCCCCTAGCATTTTGCTTCAAGTTAACGACAACTTGCCTAGTGGTTATCCACAACTGCGATCATGTGGAAGTGCAGATTACGTGTATTAATATATTAATGCCTTGTCAATTAATGCGTCTTAGAACTAGACACAGTTTCTTAACTCTGTGTAACATTACGCAGTTATATACCATTTGCGGTGTCATAATAATTAATTTGGAATCAGAGCCATCAATAAAAGTAGAAAGCATGAAGCGTTCCTAACATGGTTCAGTAAATGGCGTCCGAGGTTCTCATTTAATGTCCTAAACTTCCTACTTTTCACCAACTTCTCTACAATTTCTACACTTTGCAATAAGTTTGATGACACTCTTAAGCACATCAAAATAGCCATAAACGTTTCAAGAGGACGTTACTGAAAAGTGCAGTATACCTTAAAGACATTATAAACCATCCAATTAAGTTGCCATTAACTTCTGCAGCAGCCATGATCAAACGCAGTTTCTGAGAAAATGTTCCGATGTGCTTCCGATTAGCCATTTTTCAAATTATAAATCACTCACAATGTTCCCTGTTTTATAGTGGAATAATTTGTAATAGAAATGGTAGTTTTCAAGTAAAATACATGTAAACTTATGGTGTTCTGATGTTACAATGTCCTTTCGAGAAGTACAAAAGCCAGCCACAAGATTTTAACTAAAGTACCACATGTGTGCACACAAGGTTAGCAATAGATGGGATTTTGGCTACCTTGGCAATTTGATCCTTTTATCAGTGCCCTACAAGGGAGCACGCCAAAAGAAACACTAACGTAAAGGAAGACCGAGGACGGCCGATCCAGGAGTCTCACGAAACAGACTGCAAGGCTTCTAACCATTTCAGATTAGTGCTCCGTGTGTGTACAACCGGTACCTTATCCCTCTGGGAGTTGGCTCATCCTCCTGGGAGACTAGAAAGCTGAAGACCACAAGGTCAAGGCACGGAAGTATACAGAGGACATGTTTATTCCTTATCATGCAGCGCCTGATACACACACACACACACACACACACATACACACACACATATATATATATATATATATCGGCGCGGATTAGACCTGAAAAGTCAAGGTGAGAAATTAAATGAGAAGTGAGGCCAAATGTATAGAAAGGAAATTCGGTGGGTTTGATTACCTTCTTTGACGAGTAGTTTTATACGATGTGTGTGTGTGTGTGTGTGTGTGTGTGTGTGTGTGTGTGTGTGTGTGTGTGTGTGTGTGTGTGTGTTTTCTTAAATATGAGTGTGGAAGTCCATGGTTTATTTAACTTCAGTTTAAATTTTTCTGTTTTACGTTTTTTAGGTCTCCACAAATCCGCTTATGTCCCACGAGAGTCACAACTCCACATGAGGGTTCCACTTTATAAGTCCACTAAAGACTATCTGATATAAATTAAATTACATGGTTTTTGGCTTAAATATGAGTATATTACTGCGGCGAGTACTTTTGAAATTTCTGTTTCAAGCATGTCAAGCTTTAGGGTAGCTTGTGGCACGTAATAATGTAGCAAACAGAATGCTATCAAAGTTGTGTTATTAAATCATTATTTAGTCTGGCTGTACCAGGAAAATACATACAAACAATATCCAGCACTGATTTTGCCGACGTTTAGGTTTTCTACTCTGTTCAGGTTAAACTGCATCCAGCTTATAATAATTAATTTCTAGTCTCCATAGTCAGGGACAGCACTAAAACATGCTTGCTCTAGACATAAGTACCTCGTACTTACACATTGTTTAAATATACTCATCAGTGAGGAGTTGAGTGAATAACCCAAGAAGTAGTCTAAAATCCAAGTAATTTTAGGTAGATATATTATGCTTATATGTACTGTTTACTCGTACTTTTTTCAATAACAGCACGCCACATTGCATTTCTAATATTACATGATCTAATATATATTTCTTGTTATATGGTACCTAATGCTTTTGTAATGCAATATTGCAGTTCATCATCACTATTTGCTTTAGATTGGTTTCTACCATCTTTCCCTAAAACTAGTTAAGACAACACTTTGAAACAGCATTTTCTATTACAGATATCCCTTGGTGCGTTAGAAAAGTTGCAGAACACTTCGGGGTAAATCCATTTAAAAAAATTGGCAGTGACGTGGCCGAATTTCCTTCTGCAGCGGCTACAAGGAGTTCACAGGTTTTAACTAACAAACAACAATTTCCCTATTTACTTTAACTATGTATTACAGAATGTAAAACAGCTATGGCTAATTATGGACAGTTAAAACATTCCTCAATGAACTGTTAATCAAAAATGTAAGCTTATTCTCTCAAAAATAGAGCCTCTATAACATAAATGGAAAACATTTTAAGAGATTCTGAGATTTTACACCGTATTCGTCTATTATTACGTACTACACACGTTAGTTTAAGCTTGGGAACAGCCTCTCGTACTCTTCAGAGTAAAATTCGGCCACTGCACTGCCGTCCGTTTAACTAAATTTACCCTGTATCGTTATGCAACTCTTCCAACGCACGAAGGAATATCTGCTTACCTCAAAGATGGGGCAGTTGAGACACCTAGTATATTTACATTTCATTTCCTTCATTTCTATATATTTTTTTAAATACTCATATAAGTCTAAAACGTGTTTTCCAGTGTGTTCGCTTACTGATTGTTATCTGCCGAGTTATATTTGCATATTATTCTAAAGTCCAATGTTAATGAGTTTATTGACTGTATGCACTTGTAGAACCGTTCAGATGGCAGCCATATTGGTTACTTTGTACTTGTGTGTGTGCGTGTGCGTGTGCGTGTGCGTGTGTGTGTGTGTGTGTGTGTGTGTGTGTGTGTGTGTGTGTGTGTAAACGGGCATGCGAAAAGCTAGCTCATAACGAAACGCAGCTATTCACATGATAAATGGTAAATCTAGCCCCACCTTCTGCCAGCATGAACTGCTCCATTCCTCCAGCGTAGTTTTAGTCACTGGATTGGAGAGCTTCTCCAAAACATGGTCGTACTACTTAAGGGTAACAGTACAAGCTGCATGATATCACTAGCAGAGAATGTTAACTAGGCAATGAATTATTGAATTAAGGCACTAAATCAAATAAACAATATAACATGAGAAAACAGAAATAAATATGGAAAACTCTGTCACATGTTCCATGTTCCTTATGAAAACTCTCATATAAAATTCTTAGTTATAACTCAGGCGTGATACACTCTGTGACAAACTCAAATTAATCCTTAGCCCCTTCCTTTAAAATGCCTAATTATACTTTTTTTTTCTTTTCCTTCAGAATTTCCTTGTATACCAGTCGCAGCAAAGCTCTTTTGTACAGATACTATCGTAACAATCACTTCATTTCATATCGATTACAACATAGCTCATTGGTTTGCTTTTGTGTCTCTGGATTCTGTTAGGCCCATCACTTAGATAATTGATACCGACTGGCAGGAGCCAAAGGCTTGTTGCCTCAACTTGAAAAACCTATAGAGAGAAAAGCACTCTATGGCTACCTAAGGAAATAAGGTTTAATGCACATCATTGCACGCATTCAGTATTTTCTCTTGGTGTTTCGATAATTTCAAAATATTAAATTGGAGAATATTGACATTAATGCTATTGATAATTACCCAGTTTTATATTTAATGGGCATTAATGCCTAAACTAGCTATAATTATATTACAGAAGCGCTCACTTACAGAATTATTACTCCCTGTATGCTAGTAGTGTTTCAGTGTAAAGAGCGTTGCATCCTGGAAAACCCTTTATTACTTTCATCTCTGGGCTATACAGCCACCGATGCAGGTCTACCTCCTAGCGGCGCCCCTCGACAACACACTAGATGTCAAATTAAGCCCCAGTGAAATGAACTCTTCACGCAACATTGCAGAGGGTGGCTGTCTTGGAATAATTTCATATCCTCCAACAGCCTGACTGCGGCTACATCCCTCGCTCCCATAAACTTACGGTTTCAAAACAGAGAGCAATTTTCCCTGCATTAAATTTTAACACACTAAATTAACAAGGATGCAAATTCGCAGCAATGCCCCTCAGCATTCTGAAAGCTCCCTAAAGCATATATTATCCTAGCTTATTAGTAGGTAAAAGTAGATTTCATTGTAATTAATAGTTTTATTTCGTATGTTATACTTCGCACTCATACCTATGTAAGAATTTATCATTATGCATCTACCTTGACGTACGTTCATTCAAATTACTCAATTACTTTTCTAACACTACTTGACAGAAAACTTTCAAATGCAATAAAGTGGCCTAGTTGACCATTTTCCTGTTTGAAACCATCACACACACGCACGCAAGCGCGCACACGCATACACGCACACATGCGCACACACATGCACACACACACGCGCTCGCACAATATGATTCTTTTCTTTGAAACATAGCTGTAGATAACCGCGTGATTTAAGTACATAATATCTATGGCAATGCCGATCTCCAAGGAACGGAGGCGACATTCGCAACCCGACCTAAAGTGGGTCATTTGTGCTTATCACCCCAGGAGCAACGAATAAGGTGAATGAACAGCAGGAGGCTATAGGTGGCAATTTTGCCGGTTGGGTAGCAGAACCGTGCAGAGGTCCCCAACTGTTCCAAGACTGATAATCCGGTGACATCGACAGTTTGCTCTGTGAAGGTTTCCCTCCAGCAAAACCGAGAACAAATTTGCTTTTAAGAGAAGTCTGTCATTTGGCACGCCTGGGAACAGCTGTCCAAGGAGCAGGCATTTGCGCGTTCTGTACGATACAACTGCACATTACACAGCGCTTAAGCCATGCTGAAACAGGAAAATGAAACTTGAAATTTAAGGAAATGTGTGAAAAGAAATTATATGTGGTACAACAGAAAACATGTAAGCACCATCGCCTTGCCAACCAGCTAAATTATGGTTAGTGTGGTCAGTTCAGCGAATCAAATCAGGGACCTTCCGAACGGAGGATCACACGTTAGATAGAATAGCTTAGGCAACAAAGGAGGCACCGAGCACCTCGAACCGCAAATACTCATTTGTGCATAACCCTCCGGGAGGAACAGATGAGATGGCGGAGAAGTTACCTAGGAGTTAGAGGATAGACCACCCAGTTGGGGGGATGATCAGCGATGACCCACCGATCCAAGCCCCTGCCGCCATCTGCTGCCCTCGACCAACTCTGAGCCTCCGGGTCAATCTGAAACCTGTAACTTTGGGATGAAATTAAAGAAATAGTAGAGAGGAGTCTTGTGCTATAACACCATCCTACAACAATCCTACTGCCGACCGGAAAACTATGGGAAACTTCATGGCCATAATGGGGAACCAGGAGACCAGCAGGAGTAGATGCCGGGACCTTCAAAATGTGAGAGTCGTGCGTCAGTATGAAGCCATATCACTCAGTATGTCATACGTGTATTAACTATCGCATCAGTTGCTACTCTCTAATAAGTTTCCTCAACACTCATCTCCCCCGTATTCAGTGTAATGTAACTTTTGATTTGCTATGTTAATACACGCAAGACATTACAACGCTACATTCTGTAAAATGATAAAATATATGGGATACTTGCTCGCCAAGTAGGAGCACAGGAATCTTCGCCCAAGTAATGAACAATTTAAGTGAGTGTGTAAATTCCCATGATGTCAGCATACATGTCCACGGTGGCGCTAACATGGCCGGAAAAGGATTTATTGCTGCAAGTAAATTTTTTGCCTTTTTCACAAACATTACCAACAGCGGGTATAGTTTTCGTTTCGTACTCTTTCCGACGTTTAAAACAGTATTTTAATGTAAGAGGTCCACCAACAGAAGTATATTTATATACACTTTTAACAAATGGTAGCTGGTACATTGACTAATTTGTGGAATATGTAGCGTGATACTTTATCAATAGTTGGCCTTATCCATATGACTAATATGTAAAGTATGACAATGAATCAGAATAACCGTACCACACATAACATTTCAAGAAAGAGAGTTCATTTTATACTACTTATCCATCTGTATAAATTCGCAGAATGTCAACGTGCCCTGTGACAAACTTCCAACATGCTTGACCGATACGTGGCTTAGTGATACCTTTTAGACGCATCGTACCAACTGCAATGTGTCCAGATGTAGATCTAGTACAGTTCAGTGCTGTTTCCTATTCTTATAAAGGTCTATAAAGTCGCAGCAGAAGTCTGCTACACAATGAAACAAGGAATTGTGTGTAATATCTGGGTACTAGAAAATCCACTATTATGTGTTTCCAATGGGAGGACTACTCGCCTGTAGCGAATCAAATGCGTTAGAGCCGTCAGCTTTGCCATCTCGTTATCCCCACTCTTTTAATAGTTCCCTCTCTCTTTCGCACACTTGCGAGTGTTCTTGGCGCTAACGCAAACTGAATTTTCCAAACCTTTATAATAGTGCAGTTGTTGAAATCACAATTTCAACGTGGATATTCGTATGTTACGGAAATGGTTTAAATATTTTGTTTAAAAATATAGTTTACGAATTACTTATTTTTCTGAACCAATGAAAATACCAGCGGTGCATCCGTATAGCTGTGAATGTTACATATGTTAAGAGATAATTCGTCATTGTCATTGTCTTCATCATATGAATACTGCAGCTTTATGATGATAGGTTCCAAAATTGCATTACGTGTTATTTCTTTCCAAAAGTCGTATTCTTGTAGCTTATCTGATGCCTCAAACAGTTTTCCCAGTCTTTGTTGTATTTCTTGTTAATTTCTTCGTGAATAAGTCGCTCATCGTCAGTCAGTTTAAAAACATTATTTCTATTTGCAACATAATTTGAGCCTAGATTAACTCAATTGGATTATTCTGGCAGTAGTAAAGGGGAAGGTGGACGTATCTCATTGATAGAGCTGATACACCTTTTCGTGAAAAAATAACTGAATAGTACTGCTTTGAACACTCTAGAGTAAATAGAGATTACGAACCCTTCATAAACAAAGATACATGGTGACCAGACTCGTTCTGCCAGACCAGCAGGAAGTGTATTGTTTCCTCTCATCGAATTAAAAAATTACCTTGGCTTATTCAAAGTACATATTTTTTTAGCACGCCGTGTCAATTGTTTACGTTTCAGCTCTCAGTAATTTCAAATATACGTTCACGCATACATGCCAACCAATAATGATGTTCAATACAGTGCTTACGTCGCAATGCATTGATATAATATAATGGTATCTATTATATTTATTTGTATTAGGAAAACTGTTTGAGCTAAAAATGTGGGTTTTTTATGGTAATGTTAAATACATTACTCTCTCCTTCCACAGGGAACTGTGTTGGCAAGATCTGAATTTTTGTCTTAGCGCGAATAGAATTTATTAGACATTGATTAGTTTGGCACTCGTCACACACCACATAGTGGGAATGCGATACGATGAAGCTACCGCTGTGAACATTGTTGTATAGTACTTTAGCTGGACCATTCTTCTCTGACGATACATAAATGCGCTAATTTCCTAGAAATCCTAAGTAAACAGGCTTTGCCAGGTCTAAGTGCAACTTGTGGTAACAATAGGTTCTTTCACCAACCAGTCGAAGCACTCCTAATTTAGGCGACTTTCGTGGACCAGATTGGACGAGAAGGTATGCTGAGCTCCCAGGACTTTCTTTAGAACATTCTTTACATTTAGGAACTGCTGAATTTTACATCTGGGGGATCCTGAAGGGTGCTGTATAAACATGTAAATAGGAGGGTGTATGTTCTTGTAAGTCGATTAATTATAAGAAAATACGCTGAAGTTGCCTCGGTCATGCCAAAGTTACAATATCATCGTTCATCATTTACGCATGTGTCGGACATAGCTTCAATCATGGTGAGAACCAACATTAACTGAACCAATTCTGGAATACTGCAATAAAACTTTTAGTATATTAAAATTCAGTACCAAAACCCCATACAGGAATTTTATGCTTTTTAAAACTTTATACTAGAGGTTTCCATCCATTTGAACAGAAGCAGGATAGTTTCAACAAATAATGAAGTAAAACAGTTATTTTTCACAGTTTTATGTGTCTAATGTTGCAAGAATTACTTTTCCATTCATTCATCCTAAAGCGTAGCTAGCTAAGCTTATTGCGGGTGTCACAAAGAGTAGCTAATGTCTTCTAACGCAAGATTCACTAAGTAAAGTTAAGGTGCTACATAGTGAAGACAATATCCAAAATAATGAATACAGTTTCAAATACAGCTGAAATATTGCTGTATGGGGAAGACAAACTTAGAGTCAGTAAACTATAAGCACTTGCCTTAGTTTTGGTTCGGCCAAGGTTAAGACTAGTAATTGTCCCAAAGGAATAAATTAAACTTCCTGGAAATTTCCGACCACTAATAAAAATTTGGACTCGACATCTAGAGAGGGTCTTGCCACGTTCCCTTTAATGGTGCTGTATTTATAAGAGTTGGAGTTAATTAAAGTTGCGAAATATGTTTCGTTGTTTGCAGTATTCTGTATTGTAAGGCTTCTCCGGCAGATGAAGGGAATGGACTCATTGCTCAAGTGAGCGTGAAGTTTTGAAGTGCCGAATCTTCGAGACGGTAGGAAAAAGGACAGCAATATTAAGTTAGCAACTACGCTGGTGCCGGGAGTAGTATCTGCACACCTAAAGCCCCTGTTGAGAAACCCATTTTATATAAATCCTACGTTCCTAAACTGGAGAACAAAATAGGCAAACGCCAAGAGCAGATGTGTGTGTGTGTGTGTGTGTGTGTGTGTGTGTGTGTGTGTGTGTGTGTGTGTGTGTGTGTGTGTGTGTGTGTCTATTTGATGCAGAGGATAATAAAATATACTTATGCAACAGTATCTATACCCGCAAGTAAAGACTTAAGAACCGGCTGCGTGGTGTTTTGCAGGTCCGCGTCCTCGGCGTTCGTCACGGACTGCCGCTGACACAGAGAGGCGCGACATCTTTAAAGCTAATTTTAAAGGCTTTACCAACTTTATAAAAGGAGATACTGAAACTAGACGTTATTGTCCATACACTTTTGTCACATCTTAAGGAAGCTGTGCATCACTCGCCATAATTCACGTTACAAATTGCTGACAATTTCCTGGCGAATATTTTGTTTCAATTGTACTAGGATGTGTGGATTTGACTTGTACAATTTATATTTTAAGTTGACCCAGAGACAGAAATCGCAGGTGTTAGATTGGGGAGGACCGAGGGGGCCAGATATCTCGACTAATAATTCTGTCCTGAAACGCAATTGCAATAGCTGTAATCGAAATATTGGCCATATGAGCTGTTGCAGAGTATTGTTGAAAAAGGGCAAAATCACGCTCCCTGCCTATTAATTCCCAAAAAAAGAGGGCGACAACATTGTGTCTCCTATTGAAGGGCGTCAACTCTTAACTCGAAGTAAAGTTACCCTGTAACTCATTCTCCGCTAATGGCGCAACATTCACCAATATTTTGGTCATGAAGGAGTGCTTCATGAACAATGTTAGATTTTTGAGAGATTCAATAACGATTATTTTGCGCATAGATACGTATTCATGAAGGTAGAATCAAGCCTTGTGCAGGAAAAATATCTTTGGAGTAACTAAAACAAAGTTTACAAGACAAATCCGCACAACCTGTTAGAATTAAAACAAAATATCCGCTAGGAAATTGCCAGCATTTCTCAACGTGAACTACGGCGATGTTCTTTCGGTAGAATCTTGATATCCAAAGTGGTGGAATGCAACAGATACCCTTCATATATATCTGTGTGTGTGACAGTGTCACAATATGATTGCGAGGGTTTAGCTTTTTTAAGGACATGAGCTATACTGAGAGGAGGTTCACCAAAGGAGTGTATTTTATATGGAAATAAAATAAGCATATCGCATTATATAATGGAATGTATAGAAATAGAAAATCAGAGGAAATTAATATAGGATAAGAACTGGGATAATAGAGGGGCTTACGTAGTAACCATAAAAATGCTTATTTTGAAAGGACAGAAAAGGGTATGAGAGTTGAGAATGTATGCAGACAAAATCAAGGATAAATTGATGAGAAGGGTAAGAAAGTTAAGCGTTAGGGAAATGGAGGACACAACGGAATATTAGGTCAAGGTCGCATAAGAGCTAGAATAGCTGTAAACGGCCAGGGAGCAAATACAACTATTAGCCTGTAAATATAAACAGCTGACAAGTGTGTTTTTGTGTATGTGTGTAAATGTGATTAGGAAATTAATTGAAGCAACGGAGTTTTGGATAAGTGTGTTGTTTAGGTAAGTTTCAACAAAAGTATAATAAATATGCCAAATAATAACCAAGAGTATTTATAAATATTGTTACATACCCCGGTGAAGGGGAAGTGTCTCGTAAGTACTACCTGGCAAAGCGAGAGAGCGTATCGACAAAAATTCGCAACACAGAGATGTTTACCTCAGCTTATCGCACATATACAGCGAGTACAGTGTATGTATAGTCTGTTCAGATGTAATCATGTCCTCTGGACAGTAATGTGTCATACGGCAGGCGCGAGAAATCATATCATACAGACACACGCAGCTTCCAATCGTTCTATTTGTGTGTCGTAACTTACTGTACATCAACTTACTAATATTACACTCTTCTAATCGACCAGATAAGATCCGTTAAGGGACGATCACAGCGCTGGTCACCTGAAGGTCAAAACGCCTCAACGCTCTGTCGAATAATTCTACTCGTTATCACTTAATTCGGCGGCTGCGCTGATGTTTATATCAGGATATGAAGCAATGAGCTACTCACATTACAAAACAGTTTCGTCTCCTACTAGCACAGAAAAAGGTATGTAACGTTATACTTTTGCGCGTGAGCATTAGCTGACGGGATAATCTATTTAAAGGACAGCGACGAAAATTATGTATGCAAACGTAATATGTAGAAGCGTTATTAATCTTTCCCCGTCCACCAAAATATAGCAACAGTTAATCTGCCGAAATGGCTCCGATTGCCTTCCGCACAATGCATTGAGTGCAAATGCATAATCAAATGTTAATGTTATTGCTGCAAGAGAGTCACAACGGACACCCGCCAGACTCACAACCTTTAGGCAGATTTCGATATCGTGGGCGTAAAAGCTATCACAGTGGTGTTTTATCACTATATCCGTCAGAGACAGAAGGGTGCCGTTCCAATCAACAGCTTAATTATTCCTTTATGTGTTTTATACACAAGCAATCGAGGTGGATGAGGTCGCTGGAGCTTTTATATGCGAAACAAAAGCATGTTTACCCTTTTCAAGCAAATATAGTCTAAAAATCTAAATACCCATTAAAATTGACAGCACCTTAGTGAGAGGTCGTTTCTGTGGCCCGGCTACAATCGACTGTATAGGTGGTTCGTTTGCACTTCACTGACTTTGGTATGTTTCGCCTGTTTATTAGCAGTGAGTGACTTACTCAAGGCAGTGTTCAACTGCTTTGTCAAATGTTCGTGTTGCAATGATAAGAGCTTGTTCATTAATCGAAAAAGATGAAGTTTATTCAAGCTCCTAAATTGTGTGCCAATTACTTTTTACTATTTTTATTATTATTTCTTTTAACTAAATGCTAGATGTATGAAGTGAAATAATAATGTTTTTACGAGAAAAAGAATAAAAAGTTCCATCATCAAATGCCCTCCAAAGGAACCTCTTTGTTTCTTACCTTCTTTCTTTATTGTTGTTGTTCCATTTGTACCCCGCCTGTAACTACAATGGTGATATCGGCGGCCGTTCTTCTTTAGAACATATCAAAGGTGTTAACTCATATTCTTTGGGTTTTAATCATTCGTTCACACACACATTTGCACTCTCATTCATAACTTCAGACACTGGTTAAGATGAGGAATTACCTTAGTCAGAGAAAACTCCCCAACCCCTCCGCAGAGAATCGAACCCGGGACCCCTAGCACGGCATACAAGTGCTCTAGCCACTGAGCTACGGGGCCAGCCCTCTCACTCTAATTGCGCAGCAAATGGGAATTTTAAAAAACTCCGTTCTCAGAGCTGTTAACCTTTGACCTTGAAACCCCAGAGAGTTACACTTGTTCGGAATAACAACACCATAACAAACACCAAAACTGTCTCAGTGGAAAGGGATACAACTTTAATCACCACAAGATTTGTACTTAGGTATAGGACATGACCAGATATCGGATCCCGTACACTTAGCAATCAATGTACGTGCACAGGTACTATACAAGGAAAGGCACGACATCAACAAACATCTGTGTCAAGAAGTATTCCGATGCGCTGTGTGTGTACGTTACAATATGCCATCCTTCTCATTGCTTTCGATGCGGGAATTACAGTGAACAACCATGTTCATTAATAAATTGCCGCATGTGAATTTTCTGCGCCTCTCACTGAAACAACATAAAAATATTGGGAGAACGTTCGTTCAATGTCACATGACGTTAATGGTGCATATGAGTAGTACAAATATATTTCATATGTTTGTCCGAGACTTAGTTTATCTCTTATATTACGCAGCATTAAAATCCAGTATTTTTGTGTTGAACACTGGACAATTCATTTTTTGTTCGTTTGGTAGGTGGTGCATTTTCTATATTGTTAATTTTTGCAGACACCTCCTCAACTGCTTTTAGACAGCTCGAAAGTACCTTCTTCAAGGTGTTTAATGGTAATTCATAATACCCAAAGCTTTTGATTTATAGAATGGAGATTGCCCAATAATTGTTGTCAAACTAATGCTATTAACACAATATGTCAAACGCCTTGCACTTCCTGTAAGACAGATCTACCTGCGTGGCGAGCAATAGTTGTAATGAAACTAAAAATACGCGTTGGGAAACGGAGTATCCCCGCGTGTTATCCTCGGGATTAACGTCAGCAGTTAGATACTACGAGACTCGCAAACCTCATATCCCTTTAAAGGTGTACGGGCTCCGATGTCCGGACATGACACTATTACTCGTGAGTATGTAATGCTAGGGTTAAGGTTTGACGTTCGCGTGGCGCGTTGAGACCTGACATATGGGGCATGCGCTGTAGTTTTTATACTCGCTCCCGTACTTGGGTGACGTCTTGACCCGACTGATCCGATTTATCAGCACAGACGCCAAGCGCTAGCGTATGTATGAGACGAAATGTCAATTATAACTACAGAGGACATCCTAATTCAACTAGTGGGGTAACATACTTATATTTGTCTTAAAATAGAAGCATTGCAAAAATCGCATCAATCATTCATTTAAGCAATAAATTAAGTATGTTTAATGGTTGCATTTGATGGTGTTGGAGTCATGTTTTCTGTTGGTTTGGGATATGGAGTGTCAGCATGGTAATGAATTTTATTGTCTTTCTACAAGTATGCGTTTCTTACAAAATGTGTAAGCAACAGGCTTAGTCAAGTAATCTGCTGTGTTGGGCTAGACTGCGATTTGTGCGTAGAATGCTCTGAATATACGATGTTACAACTCAAGGCCTTTTTCTGATTCCCGTCAAGCACGTGATAGCGAATGGTCGAACTTTTTTTTTTTGTTCTCTTTTAATTTGTTATTGTCTCAAATCTCTTGTATATGTTCACTTTATATGCGTCCGGTGGTGATTTGGTACAGTTAAAACATTTCCCTCTTTGATGAGCTATTGCCAGAGTTAAGCCTTCTTTTTTCTTTTCCTTTCCGGACATTCACCAAGCAGCATCAGCTGAGTAAAAACAAACAGCCTATTTTTCTGTCAAGAAACTATTTAAATTATCCATATATATGGTGAGTATACTCTAATTAATAAAGAAGGCAGAAATTTTAAATAACAGAAGGCCATAGAGCAAGCATGGCTGAAAGCTCAAGCAATTTTACAATCATCGCACTGCTGATAACCCGAGAAGCTCTGATTAGAAGCCATCGCCGTGAAAGCTTCAAATCATACAACAGAAGTATTAGTATAGATTTGACAAATGAAATAGAAATTGAGATACACTCAACTTTCAACATATAACATTAATATAATTTCCAACTTTAATCCCTATTTCTCCAATTTGATAGCATTAAAAACGGAAAATTTACCAGCTGCTATATTGAAAGTAAATGCGTCTACTTGTTTATTTGCATCTTTATACAAATATTCTCTTAATGTTTATAAATTATCTCACAGTGTGTTTTCAAGATTTTTGAAGGCGTTATTATGAACTAAAGCTGGATCAAAGAGCTACTTACCATTGAAAGTTAATTTTAGTTTGTTTTTACAGGAAATTCATTGATTATAAGTTGTAATGTGGTTTTGATTTATTAGAGCAGTCTACGCACCTATTCATATTTATTCATATGTGTTCTTGTGTTATCAGTCTTCTTGTGATGAGGGCCGCGCCGTGGCTCAGTGGTTTGACGGCTTGGCTCTCACCAAGGCGTCCCGGGTTCGATCCCAGGAGACCGCAAAGTGCGATTCGTGGTGGACAACATGGCGCTGGGGCGGGTTTTCTCCGGGACCTCCGGTTTCCCCCGCCATCTTGTTCCACCGGTGCCTCATCTTCATCTCGCGTATCACCAGTGTCACCGTCTGCGGTGCCGTATGTAGTAAAAGCGGGTGTTAAACACTACAGATTTCACATTTCTTTTAATGAGAGTGGTTCACTATGGCCATTCTCATATTCTGTTAGGGTTTCTGTATCAAGTTAAGGTTGAACGACCAGAAGCTTTTCAGCACTGTTAGAACGTTCACTAGTGTTTCCTTTTTCTCTGCAAGAATTTGTTGCGCAGGCTAATGTAGACTTAAAGGCATGTTGTTTCTAAATATCTGCACAGGTTCTAGTCTGCGTTTTCTGCAAAATTTTAATGTTTCTATTTCTAACACATATTATGCAAAAATATTGCATTCAACACAAAAATTCCATTCTCAGATTTCACCAGAAGCTGATAAGAGTCAACATGAAGAATTCAATGCCACGGCTGGGATTTCAACCACGGATCTACTGGTCTCCGTCCAGTCGCTCTTACCTATTGAGCTACCATAATCAATTTGCCAGTAGATCTGTGGCTCAAATCCCGGCCGTGGTATTGAATTTTTCATGTCGACTCTATCAATCCAGTACCTTAGCCTGTAAACGCCTAGTGTGAAGAAATGATTAATTTGCATTAATTAATTCACCAGAAATTCTTATGTTGACATACCTGAAAGTATGTTTAGATTCAGAGAGAGTGTGGTTTTTTTTTTAATTTACGTTCTCCAACGTCAAGTCGATGGATGAAATGGGGGATGTGATGCTCAAATGAGCCTGAGGTCCATAGAGTTTAGGGTTACCCGACATTCATCTCTAAGGATAAGGGAAAACCCCGGAAAAATCTTATCCAGGTAAACTTACCCTGGTCAAGATTCGAACTCGGGACCTCTTGAACGCGAAACAGACAAGCTACCATCTACGCTACAGAGGGGGGCAGAGATAGAGAGAGGGAGAGGGTGTGTGTGTGTGTGTGTGTGTGTGTGTGTGTGTGTGTGTGTGTGTGTGTGTGTGTGTGTGTGTGTGTGTGTGTGTGTGTGTGTGTGTGTGTGTGTGTGTGTGTGTGTGTGTGTGTGTGTGTGTTTAACACCAGAATTACAAATAGTCGATTAAATAGAAAATGGTGTATTTAAGTTTCCAGAAACGATCCCTTCGCTTAAAAGCCTTTACGTAGAAAAAGGGTTTTAATGTATTATTTCTTCGAAACTGGCTGCCAGGATTTAGATTAAGCTATCGTAAGCTTGAGACATTTAAAGGCTCTACTTGTTCTTAAGTTCATTGTGCAGTTTTGTCAGAAAACTATTTACCAATTAACTGCCCAGCTGTATAAATTCAGTTTACTGCCTCTTATCGCAATTTGTTCAATCCCTACGGTTTCAACACAATTGAAAACCAAGTCACCGATATCAACTCCCAAAACATTAAGATCTCATAAATCATCTGCACCTCCGAAGAAAAGTCCGGTGGGTGCAGAAATCACAAACCCCTGATCCTGAGTGGACTGTGTATCCTCAAGTGTTCTGTCGCAGATATGAAATACGCCGTTAATACCTTCATATGACCAGGAAGAAGGTGTAGAATATGCTAATATACAGAATAATGGTGCATTTACGTGTTCAGAGTGCAAACTAATATTATTTAAATCTAGTTGTCAACTAGAACCAATTTGTTTGGGATCAATTACTTTCCTAAATTTTGGTCTCTTCACTTGTTATTTGGAGGGTTTTAGTTAGTGCAGCTTTTTGAATCACCACTAAAATAGGATTTATTTAACAACGGCCTTCCATTGTAAATGTGAAATTATCCAGGAATAAATTATTATCGTCCCCCTCCGCATCATCATCACATCATCCCTCCCGTAGGGGACTTGTTCGGATTGGGTTGGACTTGAGGGGGCAGTGTGTTCCCGACACACATGGGTAAATGGGTACTTCCGGCCAGGCTGCGGCCGCCCGGAGGGGGAAGAGGGTTGCCTAGAAAGTCCCGGGTACCAGCCTGCAGAGCTAGTAGAAGGTGTGCTAGATCACCATTCGGCCCCACCAAGGTTATCGGTAGTCTTCCCTGCGGGGTAGACGTGCGTAAGTGACGTATCCACTTCCATCCCGTCTTGACATTGTGCTCAGCGGTGGGGGGCGAGGCTTTCCAGACTCCAGGCATTGCCCTATGGAAAGAACGCCGGAGTTATCCATAGCTCCCGGGTTTGAAGGAGGCCCAGGTCCTTGGTCCTACGGGTCCAGGACTAATGGGAGTAGATTCCTCTATCTTAAATGAGGGATCAAATAATATTAAAATGGTATTCAGTTCACAAGATTCGAACATTATCTGTGGATCTGATACCAGAATACGTCTGCGGTGAGCTCTAATCTGGATAGGAGAGGGGGTGATACCAACATCACGCAATGTTAGTATCCCAGAATTGTTAGCACAATAGGTTAGGCCTTCTAAGGGGTCTAATGAAACTCTAGACAGGCTAAATATGAAATAAATCCTCACAACCCCATGAACGTAACATGAGTGCGACTTGGTACACAGGTATCCTAACTTCAGACAATTAACCCTCACTGCTTTTAAATTTTAGAAGTGTAAATGTAGAAGTTTCACCCTAAGAAGTTATATTCGATATTCTGAAATCTCTGTGGT
The DNA here is from genome assembly GCA_030765055.1 of Mantis religiosa. Classification (NCBI taxonomy): domain Eukaryota; kingdom Metazoa; phylum Arthropoda; class Insecta; order Mantodea; family Mantidae; genus Mantis; species Mantis religiosa. The sequence goes on from CM060950.1 coordinate 62,181,537, forward strand.
TCGATTTGTAGGTTTTAACCTTATTTTACCTAAAAAACCTAAATGAGGGTTTGACACCCAAAATAACCTAAATAGCTGCTTCCCATTTTTATAACGAAGAATCTTATTTTCGGATTTTCAAAGTTAATTTGGAAGGTCATATTCGAGGGTAAGTTAATAAAACAAGTGAAGTTCACTATTAAATGACATTGATCTCAATAAGATAAAGATGTACGGGTGAATCTGTCCGACCGAGTTTGGAATTCTATTCTGTTCCTGCCGAGCACTAAAAGGACATTATAAACGTCTTCAGTGAATTAGATGAAACAGAAGCTTCCTCCATTGCCAATGCTAAGAGATCACTCGAATGCCACACTCTTACAGATTCCCTTGCTTACATTAACATGCAGTTTAGCTTTATACCAAAAGCTATTCTCCCATTGGAAAGTACACATTTTCCTCTGTACTATTATCTAGATATCAATGGCAAGTTTCGAGAAAACCAGTAACTGGACCACTGGGAGGTGCATGTTCCTCGAAGTTCCAGAAGGTTATTCAACGAAATCCTGATTTTGAAGACATGAAAATCATAAATTCAGTATTGCATGAAGAAAACTATACAGGTAAGCTGCCCCTAGATCCCACTGCACTGGCATCAATTGTCTGCATCCCAATGATGTCATGTTCTGTTGAAAGAACGTTTTGGTCATATACAAATGTGTTGCGTGACGATAGAAATCGCTTATTCCATAAAATTTTGGTATGTATGTAACTATCTACTGCAGTGCCAAAAATAACTTTGAAAACAAAGAGTAAACCTGTTCTGTGTATTCTTTGATGAATATCACAGACAACATACAGGAGGGCGAGTCAAATAAAAACCTTAAATACGTTTTAAATATTATTTATTGTGTAGAAGTGGTACAAAGCTGTATCACTTTTCAGCATAATTTGCCCACGCTCAATGAGAGTCCTCCAGCGCTTACATAGTGCATAAATGCTAATAGAAAAAATTCTTTCCTTCCATTGCGTCTTTGAGTGGTCCAAACATATGGCAATCTCTTGGGGCAAGGTCTGGTGAGTATGGTGGATGCGGAAGACACTCAAAATGCAGGTCTGTGATTGTTTCCACTGTAGTACGGGCAGTGTGAGGCCTCGCATTGCCATGTTGCAAAAGGACACCTGCTAGCAGCAATCCACGTCGCTTTGATTTGATTGCAGGCTATAGATAATTTTTTAGGAGATCGATGTATGATGCACTGGAGACAGTGGTCCCTCTAGGCATCTCCTGCTCCAAAAATGACGCCTTTTTCGTCCCAAAAGAGTCAGCATAACCTTTCCTGCTGATGGTTCTGTTCGAAAATTCTTTGGTTTTGGTGATGAGGGATGGCGTCATTCCTTGCTCGCTCTCTTCCTTTCGGGTTGGAAGTGAACCCAGGTTTCGTCCCCAGTAACGATTCTTGCAAGGAAGCCATCACCTTCCCGTTCAAAGCACCGAAAAAGTTCTTCATAAGCACTAAAACGTCGTTCTCTCATTTCAGGAGTCAGCTGCCGTGTCTTGCAGACACTTTGTGAACTGGGGCACATCATACACAATGTGGTGTTCTGAGCCATGACTAATCTGTAAACATGCTGCAATGTCATTCAGTTTCACTCAACAGTTTCCTTCACTATGGCTTCAACTGCAGCAATGTTCTGCGGAGTCACAGCTCGTTGTGCCTGGCCTGGACGTGGAGCATCTACCACTGAAGTCGCACCATTTGCGAGCTTTCTACTCCATTCGTAGACTTGCTGCTGTGACAAACATGCATCACGGTACTGAACCTTCATTCGTCGACGAATTTCAATAGGTTTCACACCGTCACCACGGACAAACCGAATAACAGAACGCTGTTCTCCACTGGTGCAAATCTCAAGTGGGGCTGCCATATTTATACTGATACTGCGATGGTATGTGTTCATCTGCACTATGCTCTCATCTACAGGCCATTCTGCACGCTGTTTGTAGGACGCTTAGCAACTTACAGGATAACGGCGCGAAATTTTGATTTGTTATTACAAATTTAAGGTTTTCATTTGACTCATCCTCGTACATTTGTATAACAAATACTTCAATAAATCTTACAAATAAGTAGCAGAAATGTAAATTACTAGTACAGGTACTCATAAAATATTTAAGAAACCTATTTTATGTAACAACTTAGGCTTTCGTGGCCGGCGTCAATCCAGTAATATGTAGCAATCAGGAACTTCAGTTTTTCGGACTAGACCACGGTCAGTAAGCCCGGATACTGCTAAATATTACTGGAAACCTATTTTAATCAAGAAAAACCTGGAAAGAAACCTATTTTAAACAAATAATAAACCTAAAATGAAGGAATATACTAACTAAAAATCCGGGCTCTAGTGATTTTATTACTTTTACATCTCTAAAAAGCAAATAATAATTTGTTTAAAATCAATTTGCCTAGCATAGGAAACTTAGAGAACTTAAATTTTCATTTTAGGGTTTATGATTACACATTTAGGTCTGCTGTCTAATTCGAAGGGCGTCTTCACTTCATAAATGTGAAATAGGTTCACCTCTGGAAGGTTTTCTCAAAAATCATATTTCGGATAACCGTCAACTGATTACACAGAGAGTTTATTTGAGCAACCAGGCTTATTTATTTTATTGTCTAATTTCTAAATTCTTCTCATCCATATAAGTTGCGGATAGATGTCGCTGCTTGAAGCTGACTGCAGCTACTTAACACAGAATACACTTCTCCTTCGCTTTCAATCTGAGTTGGTCGACCAAAACAGTCATTCAGTATAACTGCTCTCTTCTATTAGTTCAAATGCATTATTCCATATGCAGTTTCCAAAACTGCACTTGTAGCCATAATGTTGATTTGTTGCATGCTTAATATCTATTAACAAATGACAATAGTAGCACAAAACCTTTGGTTCGGACTAAAGCTTTGCCTATTAACTTAATTCAGCTATAAAGTGCGCTTTACTTTTTATGTGAGATGTAACAAACAGTTTTCCTCTTTGTTACTTCGATTAATGGTTTCGATAAAATGACTAATGCTGTAGATAATTTTCCTGGAATTTATATAAAATTCCCTAGAAACTGTTATATACTCGAATACATAAATTTGACTGTGCCGCGTATCGGTTTTCAGAACATAGTCTGGGTGCTCCTCCCTTCTTTTGCTTTACGGCTCTACCCAGGGATGTGCAGATATCCTTAATAACATATCCAAAAATGCAAGGAATTCTCTAGAGGAATGTTAATCGTTCTCAAGACGAAAATACCATAAAACAAAAGACATACAGGGAATTGCCTTCTTTTGTGAGCTCCTTTGTAATTTTTAAACAGCAGTTCCTCTTCTGCCGGAAGGCTCCTTGGTGTAAAGAGATGGCCTACGGGTTGGTTCATTTGCTATTCTTTATTGTCCTTGGAGGCTCATATACACGATGTTTCAAGTGATGGATTATACCAAAGAAAGAGAAACAGGATAAAATCCAACATTTGGCTTCGGATGTAAACCAAGACATCCTTACTTCTAGTGCAACACTGTAAAGTTTGGGCTGAAACAAAATTTCCCAGTATATAACTTCGTTTGTCTTTTATTCTTTGTTTCTGATCCCTCTGCTTAAGCTTTTATAAGGTATCGAATATAGGCGAGTACAGAGGTTGTCTACATTCAAATGTTTCCTGACCTAAACTTTCACCACATTTCTTGCAGAATTCAAACACAGAAAATAGGGCAATGTTTTCACTTATAAACTAATTTGTCGCATGTTCATGTTGCTTCATCCTGAGATAGATTAGGTATGCTTTGTATCATAAATACGTAAACATAGCTGGACCCTTCCATACACTATTTAAAGTAAAGTATGTATAAACAATTAACAAACGAGAAACTTACGTAATATCAGAGACTAAGTTTCAAATTACCACCGTTTGAAGGACTTACGGGTATTGGAGTACCTCACATCCCACAATTCTAGAGAAAAGTATGTAGTTAAAATGGCTGTTCAATAAAGAATGATCATAATATTTTTAAGGCCATAATTTTTCGCACTAAAATTCAATCGTATTATATTCTGCTAGCTTAATGTGAAACAAACACGCCGTAGTAGTTTTATTGTTGGTACTCCTGGTTCCCGCCTGTGAGAACCAGGCAAGTTCAGACATGTTTAATATTGCCTACCGCTGCAGTGGAGGTAACATGCAGTTGAAGTTGCTGTTAGAGGAAGATCCGGAGTTTCTTTCAAACGTAATCACTGCTGATGAAACTTGGCTACATCATTTTGATTCTGAGAGCAAACAGCAAAGCTCAGTGTGGAAATCTCCTTCATTACCAAGCCCCCTAAAAGTAAAAGTGGTTGCTTCTGCTGGGAAAGTTACGGTCATCTCATTCTTTGATATTCATGGAATGGTTTATAAGCATGTTGTACCTGCACACACATCAGTAACTGGAGAACACTATAGGGATGTCCTGTAAACATTACAAGACCACATCAGTCGCAAAAGACCACATTTCTATTAAGCAGGCTGGAGGCTGTACCACGATAATGCGCGGCCGCATATTGCCAATGTTGTTGCTGAATATCTTGCAAAAATCAATGTGAAGTGCATCCCTAACCTCCCTATAGTCCGGATTTAGCCCCATGTAACTTTTTTCTATTCCCTGATTTGAAGAAACGCCTTCGTGGAAGGTATTATCCATCATAAGAAGCAGTGCTGAAGGCTGCGAAAGCGATTTTGAAGGATTTCTAAAAAAAAAGAGGTTTACAACATGTCTTTGAAGACTGCCAGAAACGCTGGAGCAGCTGCATTGCATTCAGAAGCGAGTATTTTGAGTAGGGCCCTCAAAATTATGAGGATGAGTAAAGATAGGTTGTGAAAAAAAAATTGATCATTCTTTATTGAGCAGCCTTACGCTCCAGAAAATGAACAATCCGGATTAAAGAAGAACAAATATCAACGGCTATGTAACGATCTACTACTAAGTGTTCCCATACTTTACAATTAACAGCGATCTATTAGAAAGAAGTTCGCAGTCATTACTATCTACACCAAACTTATGCCTTAATCTATTAAGGCAAATGTACGTAAGCCTCAAGTAAACATTTGCTATTAACAGCCGAGTATACGCAACCATCACAATAAATATCACACCGTTATGTCGCAGACATTACAGTTGCGGGTATGCAACCATCCCAATAAACGCACACCGCTATATTAGTCATTACCGTTGAATGTGCACGCACAACCATCACAATAAACATCTCGGCCGAGCCGTGACTGAGCGGCTGGACCGCTGAGCTCTCAACAAGGCGGAGCAATTTCGTTCCCAGGCGACCACAAAGTGATATTTATGGTGAACAACACAGCGCTGGGGCATGTTTTCTCCGGGATCTCCGGTTTCTCCCGCCGTCTCATTCCACCGGTGCTCCATTTTCAACTCATGTATCGTGTCATCGCCTGAGATTACATATGTAGTAGAAGCAGGCGTTAAACACTACACAAAATAAACATCACATCATTATGTCACAGTCACAGTTGAGTGTACATAACCATCACAATAAATATCACATTGCTATGTCACTCGTAACCTGACCAAGGCGAGTGCATTCCTACTACGGGGAGCGCCACTTGTACGCTCTAAAGCTTGCCTGCCCTCCTGTACAGTCCGGTTCGGACAACGGAACGTTAACAACTCGTTGACATTTTCCTTTGAGGGTTATATTAAATCGGGAAGCTCAGACGTTTATTTTAGATAAAATAGGCAGACAGAAAGGCGCTTAAAATACCACTAGTTAATAATATAATTAAATGTTCCGCAGTCATTCATTATTTCTGACTTTAATAATTATTGTTGGAGAGTATTTTGTTATTTTCTTTGTGATACGGAGCATTGTTAATGACAACAATGCTCCTTTACGGTAACCTTGGTGTCAGTTGGTTTTATAACCATTGGGGTCTGTTTTCGTAGTCCGTTTCGTTGTATTAGATATTTTGGATTTGGAGTAATAAATGAGATAAGCACCTGGAATACATCATATCTCCCAGCCAGCATCAACAATAATAAAACGCTATCAAGCTTTGTAATTTGCACACTTTCCTGGAACGCTGTTACTCTGCCAACAGTTAAAAATAGTGTAGTGGTTGTGAATCCAGATTTCATCCATATACATCATTGACTTATTTTCCCCACGCTCATTCCTTCTAAGATATGCTCTCTGAGCCACTATATCAGGGCGTCCACTGAGTATACATCTTTTATTCTTACAATTTTTCCAATATTCTTACTATTTTCCTAAAGCTCACTATTTTTTGCAGTGCAGGAATTTCCTTTTTAACCTCGTGATACTCATATATTCATATATTGTTGGAATTATGCACTTGTCCACTTCGTCCATAGCAACTTTATTTGCAGGAGAATTACCTGCTTTCTAATCTTGCAGTTTTATTTCCTTTACATTTCACATGGATACTGCATAGTGCGCTAGTAAATGTAAACCAAACTGTACAGCATTTCGTGACGTATTCGTGTCGTCATCGCGTTAGTTCGCCTGGTTTCCGCTACTGTGGCAGGACTATACTTGCCTTGGCTGGATAATAACGGCTGAGAACCATTTATCTGAAATTAGATGATTTTGTCACACAGACCGAGGTGTCTAATTTAGCGAGGAACTTTTTATTATATTCACATGACATTTTATACTTACACTTGTTAAAATCATTCTTATGAAACCTTTTTTTATCTTTTTTCTGTTTTTATACATAAGTCTTCCTTAATCATTTGATTTTTCCTGGAAGGAAAATGAATTATGCTAAATATGCCCCTGTAGATAGTCAAATCGTTTAAAGGCAAGGCACAACATATAGATTTGAAACCGAACGAGAAAGACCTAGAATCAGAAAAGCAAAGGCAAAATTTTATAGCGATAAGCAGTGTAAGGATTCCAAGAAATTTAACATTTAAAACAATGTCACCACAGAAATACACTAATATGCAAAAGTTATCTTTTTGTCTGGAGGTTTTATTTTAATATGTCGTTATCACTAATTTAGAAAGGTGGATCAGAATATGAAGTTAGTTTTTCTCTTTCACAATAAAAGAAGCAGTAACATATGAATGTTTATACTCTGCTCTATCAGATTTATGTTCTTATTAATTAAAAGTAATAAATCCACAACTGTGAACACAACACTCCTCATAATAAACAAACATTTGATATATGTTCTTATTAATCACATTTGAATATTAGACCAGTTCTTTTTAAATGTGGTCTTGAAATTCTCATCTCTCCATTTCCTTTATGACCTGTTGAAATAGCTCACCCTGTTCCTGGCTGACACAGCCGAGATATTCTGTGAAAAATTCCTAATGAGAGTGCAGGAATGTAATTTCACACTCATATTGCAACCCAGGTTTCAAATTTTCTCAAAAAAAGTTTCTAGTATATTTTTGTAATTTGGATACTTGTAAATACCCAGAATGTTTTCGATGATACTCTTAAAACAAATCCATGCCTGTTTTGTAGTATCTATCGCCGTTTCTTAAAATAAGGTATCAGAAACCGATCTCCAAATTTGTGGCCCAACAAGTATCCCTTCTTTAACTTTAGCAGTATATATTTCAGGAAACTTCTAGAAGATTTCCCTGTGGCAGTTATCATTCTTACTTTAAGCTTTAACAAATTGCTTCAGTAAGTCTAATTTATTGTGTAATGGTGGTAAGACTACAGTTTATTGGCCCACAAGGCACTCATGAATAACATTTTTCATTCCTGGCACCAGACTATGTCTCTGCTTCCAAATTTTCCTTTCCAAATGGTTCTAATTGAGAAGACACAAAAAGGCAAGGACCATGTGATATGAGCGTTTCTGCTGATTGCCCTCAGTAGTTATTCACATGATTTCAAGGTTCAATCCAGATCACTGGAACAGCAAAGGGCATACTAACTATTTGTCCTTGACTCATTTCCGCTGTTTTACGTATGACATACTTTTTGGTATCCATTTTGTACTAAGCATCATATATAAACGTATAATATCCATTATTCCAGTGCTAAACTTTCTTGCTTCCAGAAAGGTGTGTATTACGAAACTATCAAAATATTTTCCGCACTTCGTAATGTTCTTAAAGGAAAAATTGATAATTTCGGTGCTATTGAAAATGCTGTTAGAGAGTACCTTTGCTCAAAATCTTTTTATTCCGTACAAGATTATCTGAATGACAAATTATCCTGATAATGCTTCTGTATCTCTTTAAGTAGTATCTAACTTTTCCAATGACAAATCATTACCAATATATCTTTGATGCATGTTGGAAGTTTATTTTTAGTGTATGTTGTATTTAATAAATAACAAGAATGGTATCCTTTGCAAAAAGTTTGAGACGTACTGGCAAAAGCCAAGTGAAAGCTGAATTAAAATGTGTTTTATTTCTTTCATATATAATTATCCCTGCTTTGTTTTCCATAATGTTGTACATATTGTCTGTATACTATAATATGTATCCTATGTTAACTTTTGTACACACACACCCACACACACCCACACACACCCACACACCCACACACACCCACACACCCACACACCCACACACCCACAACCCCACACACCCACATACCCACACCCCCACACCCCCACCCCCCCCCAAACACACACACACATATATATATATATTCGCGAGCCCGATCGCGATACGACGGCTTGTCACACAAAGGAACGGATAGGTTTCACGTAGATAACGAGCTTGCATAAGCAGATAAACATAGTGCTTGAGATAAAAGACTTACCGAAGCAAACAAACTGAGATAAATGGAAATTTCTGGTAATATCTTGATTATTCGGTTTCTTTATTCTTCTGGAAGAGTCTCGATTTACGAAATAGATATTTAAGGAGGTGACGGCTCGCAAAGAGTCAGTTGTGAAAATGTTGTGAAATGAGAGACAGTCAGCTGTGTTGTCCCTGTTTGTTATTGTGATCGACCATGGTAGACTGATGGTGTATGTAACGTAATGCTGCTGTAATCTATAAGAGTATTTCTACGAAAATAAAGGAGATTTTTAATTTCTGCAACTCAGCCTTATAATTCTACGAAACAACAAAGTTACAATATGCTATTAAACTTTATACCTCTGGACATGTTCAATGTTCACAGCCTTTTCTGGCTACAAGTGAACCTACTGAACGCAAATCAATCTAATCTAATCTATGGAAATAAGACTTGTAGGCTTTATAGCACAATGTGTAACATTTTCTCTTCTCTCTGGAACAACAAAATTGCCACAGATGTGAAAAATTATATCAGGGTTATTTTCACGCTTTCTAGAAGACGTATTGCTCCAAACGACACAAATGTATGACATGCAATGCCACTCACATAAATAGTTCCTCACTGTTTGAAAATCAATTACGAACTGAAATAAATTTGACACGGCTGAGCTTAGAATAAGCTATGTATTGTTGACTGCTGCATGGTGGCATTGGTGTGAAACATATTAATTTCAGCGAAGAAATTATACAATATTTATGCGCAGAACCATATATAAACACTTTAGGTGTAGCTGGTAATTTAAAAAAAAGGATACCTGCTAGAAAGAAAGAACTAATTACAATTTTGAAATCAGCATATCAAATTTATTTTGGAGGTAACTCCATAATCATACATATCATTACAATTTGCCAAATGCTGTGTTTTTTCTACAATATGTGTATTCTATCAGAACAAGTTTTTGTCGATCTCGTAAGGTTCAGAAAAAAAGGCTTATATGTTGTTGCCCTTACATGCAGGTTATGTATTTTATTCGTCAAGAAACCAGCTGTATTACACCATGTTTCAATCGAACTGATTGGAGCATTTTTGAGAAAATAAAACAAGAATATAAATTTTCGATTACCGAAGAGTTACTTCGGTATGAAAAGTTTAGAATTTTCTTTAAAATCTTTGTGTCGCATCCCCGAAATGTCTTAACCTAAATACTAGGTTTCGCATTCAACCGAATTTTTTGTTGTTTTATTATGCTGTTCCCACACACTTTTGTTAAACTTGGAGGCCTCGAAGTGTGTATTTCCATTTAAATTATGGCATCTTTGTTTCCGTGAAGTTGAACACGTTACTTCGTCTGCTTCCTGTACGTACTAGAGAAAGTTAAAATATGTTCTCAACTATTTAACATGAAAAAAGAGCTTTGATTTTTTTTTTCAATAATTCTACTCAATTTCACATAAATAACATCGTCAGTTTACTGGTTGTACGAAATATGCGAATAAATAAATAATGGAATAAATAATGAAAAGGGTGGCATACTTGTACTAACATTTCCTCCAGTAAAAAAAGAAACCATAAAGTTTCAAATGAACGATAAACATTTATATTGAAGAAAACAACTTTTTCTGACTTATTGGGTTTTCCCTGAAATTTCCCATTATGGTACTTCCTGATGAAGCTAACAGTTAAAAATAATTCTACCTAGTGTTTAACCTCGAGGAATGTACTAAATTTAATGGAGATTACTACAAAATTGTTTTTGAAAATCCCATATATTTTCTGCTCTAGAAAACCAAACCCATGAGTGTGTTTAAAAGACCTGCTGCTTTCATTCAGCGACTATGTCATTAACGAGTTTTAGTGTTTGCATACCATCATAAACAGACTTAGGACTGTCAGTACGCGCCATGTCTCTTACGGTAATTAAGGATCCTTTGAACTATACCACAATGTAAAAATATGTTTATACTTGCGAAAGAGCAATTTACAAGCACCTTTGTACGTTCCCCCCCCCCCCCCCCAAACGTGTGTACTTCACCCTTTCCATCCTCCTTTCCTGTACGCTTATCCATTTTGTTCTATATGATTTATAAACAATATAAAAATATTCTAACTTTGAATTAACATTTCCTTAGCCTGCTATTAACGTGCAAATAATAAACTTACCTCTTTCAGTAAACGCCACGCGGGACTTGAAAGCACACCTGCAAATAAGAAAAATTGTTGTGAATACTGTTTCTCACTTTATCTCTGCAAAGTAGTCTACAATAATGAAATTGACAATGAGTGTGTATTATTATATCCCTTTCATTTCACCAAAATCAGTAGCCTGGTGTTCGTGAATGTGAATTTGTTCTTGTGTCAGATGGCATCTTTTCACGTGAAGGTGTTGGCCAGGGTCACGCACATAGATCAGTAACCACGTTCGCATAATTCTGACGATAAGGTGTGGCACACTGGGCTACTAATTAAAGCACATCGCATTGGTCTCAATTATTATCTTCTACAAGTCATTGCAAGTTATCTCACTACTAGAACTTTTGTGGTGAGCATTGCTGGTGTCACATGCACTCGACGGCCAATTTTAGCAGCTGTTCCTCAATGTACAGTACTAGCACCATTCCTCTTTAATATCTACACTTATGATCTTCCTGCTATAGCTCCAGTTTGCGCAGCTTTATATGCTGATGACACTCCTCTCTTTTATCCTCACTCCAATATCCGCCATGCCACTCATGAACTGCAAACTGCCATGAATCGACTAGCTCACTGGTTCTCTAACTGGAGCATTTACCTCAACATTAGCAAGATAGAGGCGTCTTTACGTCCTTATACGGATCCTCCTTCACTACAGCTACTCGGGGAATAGCTCTCAATGTTACCAACCAGTGTGCCAGTGAAATATCTTGTGGTACTACTGGACACTCGACTTACTTGAAACGCCCACATCTGTCGGTCTCTTACACTTGCGTATGCCCGGCTATCAAAACTGTATCCTTTACTCAACAGGCGTACCTCACTTGGTTATGAATCCTCCCTTTTTTAAGCATCTCTAGTCCGTCCCATTTGTACCTATGCAGCTCCAGGGTGGTACCAGCAAGATTAATCTCCGTCGACTGCAGGTATTACAAAACAGGGTGCTTCGTACAGCTACAAATGCTGCATGGTTCGTCAGAAACCAACAACTTTATCACGAGTTTGGTCTTCCACCAGTTCACCAGCACATCCGCCGGCTGGTACGACCTACCTTTTACCATTTCCAGGAGGTCCCTGGAGCGCAGACTGACACAAGATCTTCTCCTGAGTGACCTCTCCAGTACAGACGACCCAGACGAGAGATAACTATCAGATTTAAAGTCCTCAATTTGTGTTACAGTGATACTGCCATATTTAGCTAGAGCAGTCGTTGACGGCTACCTCAATTGTTATGTGTACTGTTACTAAATTTTTCAATAACAAACATTTGTAAAGCATACTTGTTGATCGATGGATGATAATTAAAAAATAAAGAAGGCATAATTTGAGAATTGAGCGTGGCTTCTGCTCGAAGTTAATAGAAATAGCTCAGACTGCAGTTTCAGTAGGAGTTAGAACATTCTGGTGATTGTTGCGGTGTTATATGAGTGTGGACAGCAAGTGCGTGTGTGCTTAGTGAAACTGTAGACGCTTTTACATTAAATAAAGTTCGTATTCCACAAACTCATGTTAGTCCTTTGTTACATTATTAGTGTCCCATTTGTTGTTCTAGCTCAGCTACTCTAATAACATTTAAAGGACGCTAATGGATTTGTGTTGCGCTGTAGTAAATGCAATTCATAATTATTTTTATTTGAAAAACCCCATCAAACAAAACACATTTTCAGCTCTAAATATCAAATGAACAAGACTCTAAGAAGAACAATAGATAAATAAATAAACAAATCAATCAACAAATCAATAAACAGAGGAATAAACAATCAAATAAATAAATAACGGTAACTCCTGTTACCAACTGCATATTGACAGAGTTCTTCAAAGAGCCAAAAAGTGACTGAATTCAACACTGACTTGGGTGCAGCTCTTACACAAACAGGAATTCCACTCAATAAGTTGAACCATCCAGCCCTCGTGGGATTTATTACAAATTACACAAGGATGTCAACGCCCGATCAGAGTAGCTGAAGAGCCAACTGCACAGAGATTGCTAACTAAGAAATTATACGAGGAATCAGGGGAAAAATGTGATTATAATGTGGGAATCATTCTGGATGAAACCGAGGACTAACGGAACGATATATTTCGAATATTTTAGTTTCTCCTTAGTAGTGGGGAGCGTTAAGCCCATGCTGTTTAAATGTACGAGCTGTAGAAAGCTATAGTCAGTACTGTGATGCAATCAGCTATGGACTTCTGTTAAAAAAAGAACTCTGGCCTAATGGAATTTTTTAGTAAGGTTAACAAGAGTATGTCAAGTTTATATAAAGACTTCAATTGCTTATTCACCTCTTATATCGAATTAGTGAAACGTTTCCTTTTGATGACAGACCAGGCTGCATACATAGTTGTTAACCAATTGAAACCTTTATTTCCTAAGCAGAAGCATGTGAGATGCTTGGTCCATTCTTTTTCACGGGGTGTGTAAATCCACTAGAAACGAATACAACGCCCAAATCAATTCATCTCCGCCATTAAGAAGAATCTGCTAAAATCTCTGAGGCATGTTGTTGCCTACAGGGAAACGACTGGCCTGTTCCTTCCAAATTTCCTGGTCACTACTCGCTAGTTATCTTGAATTGAGTGTGATGGAGTTTTTGCTGTGGATCCGGACGATACAGCGACAATGTCCATGGCACGGCAGCTTCTGTTGCTGTATAAAATACATAATTTGAAGAGAAAATTATATTGTATCCATAGTTACAAGTATCAGACTGCAGCTACATTAAACGATTAGAAAAACAGGATCTAAAAAATGAAAGGCAATGGGATATCTTTACTTGCGATAGAGAGCAGCTAGAGAGCTTTGCCAAAGCCAAACTCGGGTCTAGTCTTCAGGAGAATCGGGACATTGAGGAATTCGCCATTTGTAGAGTTGTCATTTCAAGTGTATCAAGGTTTTTTTTTTTCACTGCTTTCTGTGCATATGGAAAGAAGCTTATCTCATAGCTGATAACTTTATGTTTCTGTTTATAGTTCTATAATGCGGTATAGAGGAAAAATTATGGAATATTTGAGTAAATCAGCAACTTCTTGTCTCTTTTTACCTTGTCTGAGAACATTTGTCTTTCCTTCTACATTTGAAATTTACACCTAATAATCCTAACCCTACTCATAAATATAATACCTAAGTGCGGTTATAATATAATGTTAAATAAAACTTGTAAGTATATCACATTATTAAGTCTATATAGTTTTGATATGTCCTCAAGGTTTTGTATACAAATATTACTGCTATTTCGGAATATAAAACTTCTGTGGCAGTGATATAGTTATTAATAATGTGAATTAAATAGCAGCAGCATACTGTTTATGTCCAGAGAGAAATCGTGAATGACCGGTAGGTCAGTACATAGAACGGTAAATAAATCCAAAGTAAACTACTTGCTAGAAATTAATTCACAGTTTGGTTTAAACATAATATCTTTAAATATAGTTATGTATAATATAAACATATTTAAACGTTATTTTGTTTTGTTTAAACATAATATCTAGGTTGCAGGTTAAAGCTGTTCATGAAAAGGCAATATAAAATCTTATGACAATACACTTAGTGAAGTAGAATTTGGACCTTGCAGTGCGGTGCGCCAATAAGGAAAGCTCTCAACCTTTAGTATTGTGCATATGTTATAAAGTTGATAATCTTATATTAATACCAGAGTATTTTTTGCGCCTCAGATAAATAATATTTGAAAACCGGAATCTGCGACTTAAATTAACGTGCGTTGATTGCGCACTTGCAACTAATCATGGAACAATACCATTAATCCTCGGTAGTCGATCCTGGACGCTAGTGTATATTTTTAAGCACTAATACTCACGATATTCGCTGCACAATACTGAGTTTATATATAAAAAGCTGTAAAGGCAATAGCTTGTTTACTGACGTTGGTGGTTTTCTGTGTATATTAACACAGATAACATGTTAACATGTTGACAATTTTGTTTCTTTCCCCATCACTATTATATGTCATGGCATCATATGATGACAGCCAAAATCAAAATTACGTTTTCAATAAATACGTTGCTAGCTTCATTTGCTGTATGGTAACGTTCTTCAAATTTGTTGCATTGTGTGATTTACCTAAAAGCAAATTTTTCTGCGTATTTTATATTCTCCCTTCTTAGTATTACTGTTCCTACATCAAAACGGTTCCACACTATGCCCATATATATTCAATGTTAGTTGGGTACCTAAATAATAACATGTTTAAAAAAATTATTTGTACACTATAAATATAACGTAAGTTAAGGTACGCCAGTGACCCGAGTTGATTTGAGTAACACAAGCAAATTCGAAAAGAAAGAATAAATATATATTTCATGCGCTATGACCTCTCATCTCAGTTCTGTTTTGTTTCTGCTAGAGTTCCTATTATTCTATTTATTTTATCATAGGAACAGATAAATGTAGTGTTTGAGGGTGAGTCAAGCACCCAGGCTATTGCAGAAACATGATGTACTACAACTGCTAAATCAGTCTCATTAACAACTCAGTTAACGCTACGTGTTATACGAGAATGCTACGGGTACATCCTCACACAGACACAGACGCACACAGACACAGTTTCGACAGCCACATCAGCCATATTAGAGAAATAGCAACCACTGAGAAAAACAGCGAAACTACAGTGGGGTCTAGGCCCAAAGGCGTTATGCACACCTGTTCACACCTATTCTTACATACGGAGTACCACTATGGGTAGAAGCTACACAGAGAGTCAAGAACTCCTTAAAACTGAAGAGAGTCCAAAGATTAATCAATATCAAGATAGCAAAAGCCTACCGCACAATCTCATACGATGCCTCCTGTGTTATAGCAGGAGTAAAGCCTGTAATAATAAACATAAAAGGGAAAGCAGACTTATACAAGACACTGAAAACCAAAGAAAACTATGACTCATCATTGGAACTTAATAAATGGTACCATCCAGCTCAAGCAGTTAAAATCAAAATGATAGAAGATGCAGACACCGCTACCTACTTCAAAGTCTACACGGATGGCAGCAAGATAGCAAACAAAGTTGGAGCCGGAGTAGCAATTTTCAAAGGAGTAAACCTAATAAAATCACTAAAACTCAAGTTGAACCAAAATTGCTCTAATAATTAAGCCGAGCAGATAGCCATCCTAAAATCTATGGCAGAAAACAATATACTTAATGTAGCAGAACTAGAGAAGACAATTACAGTCCATACAGAGAGTCAAGTAATCCTGTCACTTCTCGAGAACAATA
Source organism: Mantis religiosa (assembly GCA_030765055.1). Classification (NCBI taxonomy): domain Eukaryota; kingdom Metazoa; phylum Arthropoda; class Insecta; order Mantodea; family Mantidae; genus Mantis; species Mantis religiosa. The sequence continues at coordinate 62,197,727 of CM060950.1, forward strand.
AGAAACATAATTCCGTAACAACAGATATACACAGTATGCTAGCAGCACTTATTCAACAAAACTGGAAAATATACTTCAAGTGGGTAAAAGCACACATCGGCATTCCTGGAAATGAACTAGCAGACAAATTAGCAAAGCAAGCTGGAAAAGAAACAGGAATAGAAACAGCTTACAAGAGGATACCAAAATCTACCATCGAAGCAGACATTGGAGAAAAGGGAATACAGGATTGGCAGAATAGATGGAACAACTCAACTAAAGGAGCAATAACAAGGAGTTTCTTCCCCTCCATTAGAGAGAGACTCAAGGTGAATCTGTCACTCACACCGTATTTAACAGCTCTAACTACAGGACATGGAAAAACAATTCTTACAAACACCGATTCCACATCGCAGATAACCCTACATGTTCATGCAACACTTCTTGGATGACAAATTAGGCTCTATCGTTTTTCTGCTCAACTTGACCCACCAGGTGGTTATTGCTTTTAGTGTCTCTACTGCTTTATTTCTTTTACTTCACTCGCCACATTTGTACTGTTTTATAGATTGCATAATGACTGACCGATTAACCTTAGACGAAGAAAGGCAACAGCGACTTTAGTCCTGCTTCTGAGATGTTAAATCAGTACGCCATTCCCGAACTGCCTTTACAAATCCGACGTTCAGGATTTTCCCACAAGATAGCATGCCTTCGCATTAATTCGTTGACGTTCATATCAATCTCGAATACACATTTCCTGGTCAATGGATTGATCGGTGTGGGCCACCGCGTTGGCGTTCGCGATCCCCATACTTCTGGTTATGGGGTATAGTAGGGGGGCGTTTGTGTAATAGGAAAGTGCGTGACATCAATTGCCTAGTGGAAAGGGTACGGTATGTGATATAATCTATTCCCTGGAAATTGGTGCACGGGCTTTAAATACTGCTAAATTCTATGTATTGGTTATAACGGCGAAAAATGTGAGACCACATGTAGGTAAATTATTAATCATATTTGAAAATGTGGTAAAACTCCATTATTACAGTGACAGCATAACTTTGATTCAGCCTATAGGTCAGTTAACTGAAGAAATCATTATATAGGCCATAAAATTAAAACTGTTTAAGGAGATGGTTACAAATAAATTTTAAGCTTATCTTATAAATTTAGTATATACAGTTAACACTAAATTACATAGGTAGCTATTGCAGAAGTGAATCATAAATACAGAAACATTTTACAAAAAAAAAATATATATAAATTGTTTAAAAACATTTTATTTAAAGTGTTCTTAAGAGAGAACCGGTTTAAATTCCTATTTCATATTAACTTTAATTTAGAGAATTTATTTTCTGGATTTATTTAAAAAAAGATGCGTATTGCATTAGTAATTAATATACACTTTTAAAAAAGGATAACCCCTTTTCCCCACTGTCCCTTCAAATAAATTGACCAAAATGTATTTAAAATCATCCTGCAATACCGAAAATCTATATAAAATTTTACAGTATTCAGATATTTAATATTTGTTTCCTATGAAAAAATAATCCGCTAAATCGATGTAACGAAATAACGAAATAAGTTTACTAAATGTCATTGTTTTGAAAACCGTAGAGTTTTTATTATTTCTATTTTTAAAACCACATAATTTAAGTAATAGCATTCTTAGTGTAAATTAATTGCTCTTCACACTGGCCGTGTGCAAGCAAAAATATGGAAAGTTAGAGTCAGACTGAAAAATTCAGTGCCGTAGCCAGGATTTGAACCACGGATCTTCTGGTCTCCGTCCAGCCACTCTAACCATTTAATGTCTTATCATCATGTTTACCACAGTAGCTCAATGGTTAGAGCAGATGGATGGAGACCAGAAGAGCCGTGGCTCAAATCCCGCTATGACATTGAATTTTTCAGTCTAACTTTCCATACTTTAGCCCACACACGGCCAGTGTGAAACAACAATTAATTTTCATTAATTGACCTAATAGTGTTCAAATATAAAGCCCAGGCCTTAACGTACTTACCGGTGTAAGTCGCCATTAAGGTAGCTGTCTCATATGTTTATGAGAACTCCTAAGTGGTTTACCGGGAAAATACAAGTCAGTTGGAGAATTTAATGCCATATCGCCACGTTGCCCATAGTAGTTCAATGGTTAGAGAGCCTGGACGGAGACCAGAAGATCCGTGGTTCAAATCCCGCCTATGGCATTAAATTCTTCATTCTGACTCTACCTCTCCATAACTGCATTCTTATTTTCATAAAGTACCTTTTATAGACCACCCAGGAAAAATTATAAGTATTGTCGCGAACCCATTATTGGCGCGACATGGAGCGATTGCAGACATAGCGTAGTGTGAAGATAAACAGCTTGCCTGAGTAGATAAACATAGCGCGGTGATAAAAGGCATACCGAAACAGGTAAAGCTAGATAAAGAGGAACATTCTAGTGACATTTTGATTGTCTTACAGAACATCAGATTTCTTGTTTGTTCCCGGAATATCTAGTAACACGAGTCGTGGTATATAAGGAAGCTGCGACTTGCCAACGGACAGTTGTAAACAGAGACTTAACGAGAGCTGTAATTGAAACTGGTGTTTTAGAAGTGAACTCTTTATTGTGGTCAACGATCTTGGAAGATTTTAATTGTTTATGGGACGTAATACTGCTACTGTGAGTGTACTTCTACAAAAATAAAGAACGATTTGAATGTCTACAACTCGGACTTTTAATTCTACGAACACGCAAGGTTATACAGTATATTGTATAATACTAGTTGGTGTAAATTGAGTTTGAATAGAACCAAATGTCTCAAAAATAGAGCTGTGATAAACGACATTTAAACTCAGCATTGCAGTTGATCAGAATAAGGACTCCTTTTAAAACTGTATCATTATTTGGGATTCCAAGTACTTACCTTAGGAATTTAAAAGAGAAACAATAAATAATAAATGGTTGATAAATTCCATTCTGGTCAAAAAAGTAGATTTTTCACAAAAGTTGAAAAATTTTGATAGTCCGTTGTCCTAGCCGCTAAGATATTTATTATGCTTGCAGCAAATGTTAAAAGTTTTTGTCATAAGGCTTGTTCTGAAAATGCACTTTATTCAAGTACAAGAGAAGTGATGTCACTAAGTGTCTATAGACTCACGTAATGGCCATGAGGGACAGCTACTTTTCATCAGCCAGTACTATATCAACTCGCTCAATTTTTTGGAAGGGGAGGAACTGCTTGGGGAAACCGTAGAAATAAAAAAGGATGAAGAAGAAAGAACCTACTAGAAGGATGACTAGCACGAGGAAACGTTGTAAGGAAACGCACAAAACGCTGAGAGAAGGTGGAAAGAGAGAGTCCGTGTTCCTTATGAATGGCTGTCAGCGGAGTTGATGGGCAGAATAAAGCCGGAGAACTGGAATCAGGTCAGCGTCTCCATTGTTACTTCCGTCAGATCCACCGGAGGGAATATGTCGTCGCATCACTTCTAATTACACCAAGTAAGAAAATGTCCCGAAACAAGAATATAACAGTACAAGAACTAAATGATGAAGATACATTGAGAGAAGTGCGTGAAAATAGAATAAGTGCCATCTACGAATACACGTTTCTTATGAAGTAAATCCCACTCGGAGCTGCTAGGCAGCGATAGGGAGCCATGCATCAAGGTTTCTTTTGTCTCTTATTGTTAGCCTTTTTACCGCGAGGAATTTAGTGGATGCTTGAATCGTTAACTTCTCAGATATACGCGAGGGAACACTTCATCACAGCGGCAAGAGGTATGTGACGAATAATATTTTTGAGTAACGGTTGTAACTGTCGCAGTTACACCGCGTTAAGTGATTGATTACATGTAACAGTTACCAGTATCTATCAAGTAATTATCACTTTTAGAGTTCATTCACATTATAATATGCAATTCTGTCTCAATATGAGAGGCGTCACAAATTTATTTTATTTGACGCAAGGTTACAGGAATTTTCACAGAAGTGTGAACACATTACAATGGTGATTTAAAACCACAAGATGAATTTGCACTTATTTATATATTCCCTTACTTGCACACAGTTTCATATAAGTGAATGGAGCTATGCGAGATTCTGAACCTAAACAACTGATACCGAAATTAAAGGATTGCCATAAGTAAAGAATCGTGATGGATTTCAAAGGAATGTTGGTTCTTTGTTACAACACGTGCAAGGCCAGTTGAGTCGATTAGCAGTTTGGGTTAATAAGTTGTTTTAACAAAAGAAACGTAAGAAACAGTCTCCTTAGCAGATTTCTAAAGGATAGCCCTTGACTTGTTGAATAGGGTCATTCTTCGGATCCTTCATAATGGCGACAAAATAGCCACAAAGAGAATCTTTGTGTGAAAAGAGGGTTTCCAAAAAGTGAAAGCTACATATACACCCACTCGCGCAGCTGTGCACAACAATCTTCGGCGTGGAGCCGATTAGAGCACTTCGTGACTGGCAAGCCATTGGAACAGTCTGAGGCGTGAGGGCGATTAGGGTGGTCCTCCTGTTCTGCTTTGGGCCAGGCATACCAGAAATTAGAGAATATATTTGTCGGTTCATATATACGTGAGGAACGAATAAATTTTATCGAGTAATAAACATTCTGCTGTCAGTAACTCTAAACAGGGATATTGGTAACCCTTAGTCGACAGCTTCAATTTCGATGTTCTAAAAAAGTAGGAGTAAATAAATAAGTTTGAAACGGGCATTCCATTGTCATTAAAATATCCTTCTCACACATGTCCACTCATTCCCTGTGAGAAACCTCATTGTTTTACCCTGAGCCAATATATTTGCTTCAAATTGGCGTCCACAACGTGGAACTCTTTGTTCGCCAAACATTTTGTTACAGAACATAAATTGCAAACATGGCGAAGGAAAATAAATCATCTTATCAAATATTAACATGATTAAAATTATTAATATAAGATGGTAAATATTCTTGTAGGACGACAGATAAAACACCATTAATAAAATTTTGCTGGAGAAGAGAAATATTAGCGTTCAAACACACATTCTAATTTAACATTCCTGAAGATGCAATCTAGTGGTTTACGTTATATATAAAGAAACAATAGGAGAAATTTTACTCAAATGATGGTATGAAAAATCGACAACGCTATTCACAATATTTTGCGTAGGAGATCATACTGCGAACAAATTAAGGTAACCAGTTCCGATAAGCTATACCAACAAACTAAACATATCATGAACGATTTATCCAAGAAACTGTCTCCGATATTTTAGTAATAGTTAACTTGTTAAAATCTTCCAACACTTAATCTTTTCTAGGTAACCAGCTGATTTTTGGATGAGTAGAGTCAGACTGAAAACTTCAATGCCATAGCCGGGATTTGAACCACGGATCTCCCGGTCTCCGTCCGGTTGCTCTAAACCGCTGAGCTACTATGGCCAACATGCCGACATGACATTAAGTTCTCCAACTGACTCGTATGTTTCCCGGTAGACCACTAGAGGTTCTCATATACCATGGGACACGCACCTTTTTGGCGATTTACTATGCTGTATTTGTCCCAGTCTTCCTGGTTAAACCACTATGTATTGACGTAGTTGACTTTTATTTGTTACTATAGAGCAGTTAATGGATATTGCTCATAGTATAACTGTTAAATTGGTTTCTGCCTGTGCCTATTCAGCGAGATCGCACATACTTTGCTTAACCTCGTGACCAGTGATGTAGAGTTTAAAGTAGAGGAACATAAGTTTCAGCAGTATCTCAGTCTAACTACTTTACTATTAATATTTCAATTGCACTTAAAAAAGAGGAAGCAGTTTAGACCTTCTCGCTCTAACTGCCGATGTGGGAAAATAATTCTTGATTTTAGTTTCATCTTAAGGGAACTATCGAAACATAACTTTGTCGCCAGCTATTGCATTAATAGTTGGTCATATAACTATCTTTTTTTAAATATTTAACATGTTACCTACGAAGATTTGAGAGCCCTCTTTTATGGAGTGTAGAGCTCTCTCAAAAGTTATGGATCTGGATCTTTCTAGAGAATTACTTTTTGGTAGGAGGTGTTAAGACGCAGTTGCTGATTATTTACATAAACGACAAAGAGGACTGCCTTTAAAGAGTTTCAGTCTGGTAGTGCTTCCTGAAGAGAGTATGTTCAATACCCTTAAACGATAAAATAGTCTCTGCCAAATAGATAGTATGGAAATGTGAGTTCTGCCCGCGCTTGTACATTGAAATATGTGATTCATTAAAGGTATGTTGATGTTTGATATGGTCCCTGTGCCATCGAACGTAGTTGGCGACACTGGCTGCCCACCTTGTGGGTTTTCGTACTTCTGGCAACTTGTCAGGGTCATAAACGAGAATTACAGCTCTGACCCAAATAGTAACCCCGTCTAATTAAGCCTCTTCTTTAATGAACGCATTTTTCCTTTTAAGCGTTCAGAGGATGTTCCTGTATATGCTCAATATGTTTAGGACTGCTGAGATTTAGCAGTCTTTATGGATTTAATACAACATACCACTGTAAAGCGTAAGACTGTCTTAGTAACTCCTCCGGTGATCACCTCTTGCATTATCTATATATGATTTAGTTTAAATATACTACAGTTAATATTCACACTATACAAAATAATTAACAGAGATCAATAGGTCAGCAAAATCCTAACATAGTCCTCCGAAATTGAATTTAAAGGAAATGAAGTATTCTCGCAATTATGTCTATAAAATCGTTCAAATTGAAGGCAGTGAATAAGGAATCGTAAATCATGATACTGAAATAGCTACAGAGTGTTTCTTCCCCTCTCTTTAAATTAACTTCCTAAAAGCAATGGTTTAGAAGTGAACAGTATATGCTATCCACAAAGAATACAGGTCTGAGTACCAGGAAATATGGCCACTGCACAATCTACAGCTAGCATACCGAAACTTTGTCAAGTTGTCACTTCACTCAAGTTTCACTGTCACTTAACAACCTAGTTCAACTTTCAGTGGGACTTCACTGAGCTCAGATTGTCACTTCAGTAAGGTAAACCGGTTTCACTGTGATCCATTACATTAGATTGCCATTTGTGAAAACCTAAAATCTACAATTTTACTTGGATTGACTTGAAACTTTCACGCAATTATTTTAGTATTAACAATAGTTCATACACTAATTTTCAGACCTTTGGGCAGCATAGTTCATCTGATACTAATATATTTATAGTGTTTTATTGCCATTTAATTAAAGTGTTCCATACGATGCAATTTTACTGTAAGAAACATAATACTTTGCAGTTGTACTGATAAATAAATTATTAGTAAATTTATGAGATGAAATTTTAATCTAGCCCTTGATTCACGATATAAGAATTACTCAGTTCTCATTTTATTAAACTCTAATATTCGGATGTGAAATATGTGTTATTTAATTGCACAAACCTGGTGACAGTATAAAAAAGTCATCTCATCAATTTCCTTTGGTACTCTTTTTATCCAAGCACAAATATTTTCAAGCTTCTAGTTTGAAAACTGCATCGCTTGGAGTAACTTATATTTTTAAAAAAGGCTGAAAGTTAAAAACACCAGAAAGTCGCCAAAATAGTTGATATAAAGTACTTTGTCCACTTACAGTAAGTCACTTAGATAACCACATGCCACATTTTAAAGCTCCTCATGTCATTAAAAGTAATAGGAAATTAAAGTGCAAGGATTGCTCTATTTAATCAGGCAAAAACCAGCTTTTGTCATTTTTTGCACTTTTTGACCAATTTTCACAGATGGGTAACCTTAACTTTGCTTGAACATTCACTTCAATTTCTTCCACGAAGTAATGATGTAACAACATACGCCCGACGCCACCTCTTCTTCCGGATGCATTACTCACTGGAGGGTTTAATATAAAAGGTCATGAATCACTAGCAGTAACATTACTCACTCGTTCGGAGAATAACACTCTTCGTCGTACCAGAAACGCACTAGTCCACTGGCTCACTCATCTTATTCGCGTGATCGCTGACTACGTGAGAGTCCCCTCTCTGCTCGCTTATATACTGTTAGAAGTTTCCAGAACTCTCAAGTTTGTGAAACATCCAGGAACTTCTAATTATCCGTGAAAATGTTTATTATGTCTGCACTGGAGGAGCACTCTGAGTATCTGTAAACACTTCCGAATGCCAAGCGTCTTGCACCAAAATCACTCCGACATAAGTATCCTCGTTCCTGAGGACTTTTAAGCCTGTGATGATTTTACCTTCTAGAGTTTCACTGACCCAAATGTATGTGACTTGGGCTGTTCACTGCTAAAAGTAAGTAAAATAATAACCATATGGTATATCGAATTAATTCTTTCTTTTGTTAAAACTCAATGCAAATAAGACAACTGAAAGTAATACCTGGAAAATATCGCTCAAGCTCAGCTGATGTGTGTTAGCGATATATATACATGTTCAGGAAGCCATGTCTTATTTCATATACAAAACCATGATATTTATATACGACAGTTTTTATAGCTGAAATCATGGTGAGAACTTAAAATAAGTCCTTACAATACAGTTTTTCAGTGTGAAGGACACTTTCTAAACACAAACTTAACTTATGTTAACTGATACCACTTTTGGCTATACCAAAACCGAATTCTTTTTCTTTGCCCGCCTTGGTAGCATAGATGTAGTGTGTCTGCCTCACGTTCAAGAGGTCGCGACTTCGAATCTCGGTCAGGGTGAGTTATCTGGATAAGGCTTTCTCCGGAGTTTTCCCTTATCCTGATACACGAATGCCAGGTATCTCTAAGAACCATGGACCCTGGACAAATTTGAGCACCATTTCATCCTTTTCATTCACGTCAGATATGACTTAACTTTGGAGGACGTAAAATTCCAAAAAAGCTAATAATACTAATAATAATAAATAAAACAAACAAAAAATAAATAAATATACAGAATTGACTTCATCTAGCAATGAAACCAGGATTACTTATTGCATGCAGATGTTTCATTTTTTGACATAATTCTGCTACATTCGTCCATTTTTAGAGATATTAATGTATCAGGAATTATGTACGTACGTTCCTGCAATGAGTTACGTAGATAAGGTTTGTCTCGGGGATTCCCCTTATCCTGAAAAATGAATATCGGGTAACTTTAAGATACATGGAACCTGGGCTCACCTAAGCATCATTTCACCCATTTCATTCATGACAACATTGGAGGATGTAAATTTTAAAAAAAAATGAATTCATATTGGCACATAGTAGATCAGATAAAATAATGTATTATCTATTGCTGATATACATGAGATTATTGCTCTTCAAGCTAGGGACATTGAAGTCTTAATATTGTCGCCAAGCATTGTTTCCTGCCGGTCCGGGCCTATGCGAAAGCCTAAGGAGAGAGAGAGGGAGAGAGAGAGAGAGAAAGAGAGAGAAGCGGGGAATGAAAGAGACAGCTAGCGCCAAAGCCACGCCCATGGAGTGGAAGAGTACTTGTTCCTTACTGAGAGAGAGACGGAGATAGCCTGGAATTTCTCGCTGCATCGTGAAAGGCCGAGAATCTTCGGCAACTTTCGAGAAACAATGGCTCGGGTATAAATAAGGGAACAAGGGACGAGTCCGTCAGTTGTTCAGCGGAGCTGCTAGTTACCGTGCTGCAAAGGGCTGTACAAAATGCCTTTCTACAGAAATAAAGAACATTTTGAATTTCTGCGAACTAGACTTAATTTTACGAACCCACAAAGCCACAATATACTAGAACAGGAATGGATCTTTTGGGACGGTTATCATTATTTCTAGTACTTTTTCAACAAAATAGTTGTGTTCAGATTTGTGTAATATTTACGGAAAAGAAGATTAACAACCATTTTTCCCTTATCGGGCCTTAATTAAAAATGCACGACGTAAAGAAGCGCAGAGCTCAAATGAAATATATAACCTATGCCAACGTACTCCTTGCAATTTTCTGTTTCTGAGTCAGTTGGTACGTCTTTTGAATTTCCTGTATGTTTAAAAATAATATACTTGGAAGTTTTAAGTATTCATAATCGCATGAATCTGTAGGTAGCTTATTCCTAAAGTTAATTCCCGTTCATTTCTGTAAACCTAAGCCATCTGTATTGAAAGAGTTTCTGAGGTTTATTATCATAATTTACAGAATTTAGGCGGAAATATTAGCTTCTGCGTGAATAATTACGAAACAGTTAACATAAAGTGAAGTTAACCGTACAGAAGCCATATGATTGTTAAACATCAGTTTTTTTTTTCTGCCACAAATTCCAGAGTCGACTATCCCATACGCTTTAAGCCTAAGTGGTGCTCACCAACTTTCCAAAATAGAAGGACGACATGTTGGCCAAATGAAACAGTTGATGAACACAATGTACCTCTGCAACAGATGAAAAGGTGTGAACATCGCTCGCTTTTTTATCCGAGTTTTTACATCCATTTCAACAGAGGGCTGATTAAAGTGTTTCAAGGGCGGATAGGTTTTAATTTAAAAGGTGAAATAAAATGTTCTAATATCTACTGGTACACAGATGTTAACCCTGCAACTGGAACCACATCCTCAGTTTAGACAATTATAGGTGGTATAATACAGAGCTCTGGAGATCGATGACAATTCAATACTGCTTCCGTGAAATGTGATTTGCTTCGAGTCCCACCGAAGCATTAATTGGTTTCACATCAAAATATCTGTTTCTGAATCCTTATAGATTTATGAAAATTTAGCGATAACATAAGCATTGTAAATCACACTGCACCACCACCAATAACACCATAAGTTTATAAAAATGTGATAACTATTCTTCCGTGAAAGATTCGTTGTAGCTTGTTGTAGAACCATGTTGAAAAATTTAGCGTGTGGATCAGTTTGTTGAAACTCTTAAATCTGTAAAATGAAACAGCGAATTACAGAAATTATCTTGCGAATCTTTATACGTTTTAAAGGATAGGGTTAAATAAGTTTCAAAGGAAGGAAAACCTTTTCCGGTATACGCAAAACGCTGCTTATATAAAAATAAGAAGTACTTCGCCTTATAATGTTACGGTATCTGAGCTATATAACAAATTGAAGTAATTCTCAGCCGTAAAATTTTTACAAGCTTCTCATTACTCTAATCTCTTCTCTTAAACGTATAGCCATATTACGTAAAATTGCTTCCGAATGCCTGCTAATCACTTATTTGGAAGAGGTTTAGTGTTGGGGTGTATTAATGCTGTTATGAAGGTTGGACACCTTAATACGCAGATTCTTCTTGAATATTAATATTGACAAAAACTCTTGTACATAAATGCGACGGCGAATTATAAACAGATTACATGCTGTTCGTATGCCTCACAGCGAAACGAATCGTAATATTCTGAAGGGGTTTAATGATAAACCGCATTCATGATTCGTTAGATACTGAAAGTAAATCATTGTCTTCCTAGTGAGGAAAATCAACAACATCTTATACAGGTTATAAAATAGTCCATAAGAATCTCCGAGAATGTTTGCACAAGAATCAGGAATGTCGGAAACCTCGACTTGGAATACCACTGAACTTCAGTCCAAAAATATCATTGTATAACTGTAGTTCAGGAATTCAAGCCACACCATACTGTGAGTAGAGATTATTTCTACATGTGTGGGTGAAATAATCTTAATGGTCGGTCAAAAAGACGCGTTTATAATTTTATTCCTTAATGAACTAAAGATTGTTTTATTTGTGTGACCATGCAAGTGAGTCTTTATGTAAATTTTTCTAAAAAAATTTCGGGAAGATCAGCTGAAATATAATTTTCAAATTGATTTCACAAGTATGTGGTAATTGTAGTTAAAATTCGCACGTGAACTCTGGAATTCAAGACGCTATTAATACCTGATATCAGCAGAAAGGGGCATGTTTCAAGGTGTTAAACATTTTATATTAGATCGGCTAGACATCCTTACATAGGTCAGTAGTGCCTCTCTCCCTCTCCCTCTCCTCTCTCTCTATTCACCCTCTCCAACACTCTCTCTTTATCTTTTTCTTTCTCTCTTTCTGTCTTTCTCTCCTCCTTTCTCTATTTCTTTGCTCTCCTGTTCTAATGCTCTCCTCTTTCTTTCTTTCTTTCATTCTTTCTTTCTTCCTTCCTTTCTTTCTCTCTTTCTCTAACTCTTTCCTTCTTTCTCTCTATTTTTTTCTTTATCTCTGTATAATAAACCTCAGTTAGTTCCCCCATAGGATACGAAGGGGATAGCACCGGAGGTTCGGGGAAACTTTTAAGAAACGTTGCCTTAGAGCAGCTGGGTTGTTCGCACAACCTGCTACTTGAATGTTTAATTTCCGTTGTTTTATTTTTCCTAAAAACGTATTATACCAACTTTTAAAGAAAATACTATATGGTCGCGAACCCATTATTGCGATAGCGCAGCCGACGTGCACAAAGGGACAGATAGCGCAGCGCGGAGACGAAGGGCTTGCCGAAACAGATAAAGTTAAGTGACTGAAAGATTCGTGTTTCGTCTGGTGCCGTCTTGATTGTTACAGATTATTCCACTGGAACGATGAGAGAGGTATATAAAAGAAGCCGTGGCTAGTTTATCGGTCAGTCGTAATTGGACTCGATTTGAAAGTGAGGACTGTGATTCGGAAATGAACTCTTTTGTTTATTTACGTGTGCAGAAGTGACGAGAGATTGTGTTGGCTTATGTTACGTCTTCTTCCTGCCAAGGGTGTACAGACAGTGTTTTTACGGAAATAAAGAGCATTTTGAACTTCTGCAACTTGGACTTTCAATTTTACGAAACCATAAGGTCACAATATTGACAAGTAAAAAGCAAACAAAGAATCACAGAGTCCTTGCTTTCAATCTTTCTCCATCACACAGATATATAGGAGCACCATGCATAAAATAAAAGATAATATGACAAAGGGAGACATCTTACGTACTTCAACCCACGGGATATGTATTCGGGCTAACACCTTCCATAAGGAAGGGATGAAGTGAAGGAACCACGGGCGGCTAGAGGCCGCAAGAATATGAGCCCATGAGATGAGCGAATGTCGCAAACTGTTGCAGGCTGAGAGAACCATTCCACGAGTGGAATTCTCTAGAAAAAGTATGTTCGTCAAACATGCAGCTCTTTACTGTCTACAGGATATACCATCTCCTTTGAGAAATCATCCGCACCATTTTCCCAACATCGGTAAACAAGGAAACTTAGAAACACGCGTGAAATACCAGAAGGAAAGGGAATGTAAAATATGTGACAGAAAGAAAGTGATTGCAGATGAAAAACCACCGCAGTATTTGCCTACCAGCTTGTGAAATTTATAAAACGCCAGATCGGAGTGAAGGGTCGACGGGAATCCACCACGAAACCTCCCAAATGAGAGTCTATATTCTATAATAGAGTTATCTTGCTCGGTTTCTGAAGAGTACATGAGCATCAGCCATTCAACTGTATATGTTAAAATGTAAACGTTGACATAAACAGTCCTCGGTGAGAAAATGTCCCTCACAACATTTGAGGCAACACGTGACATTAACTACGCGGTTACCTCTGCGCAATGTTCTGGAATTGCTCGTTGGTTGGACCTGAAGGTAATATCAGTCTACAGAGGTGGTTTAACGAGTAGTTTGTAGTAAATAAACTAGTTTGTGGCACTGAAGGAAGCATCTCTGGAATCACAGAAAACGCCACATTTAGTAAAACGCAACAACAAATTGAGGACATGTGTCAATAAGAATCATTAGTCTGACGTCACGGTTGCAATGTCATTTGCTTGTTTCTGCCATAACCATTAACGATCATTCAACCACTCTTCTTTCATTAATCATTTATTCACGTTTGAGCAACTTCTCCTGTGCCACTCGTATTTTATCAACCTCACACACAGCATCGCTGCGGTGCGGGAGTTCAATTATTTGCCAACATTAAATTATGTGAATTCCGCGTGTACCAAAACGGCTCAACGCAGCATCATTTTCTGCATCAGCACCCTTTACTGCGTGGGCAACTATCGTCCGAATGCACATCGAGTTATACTTTGGTTGATACGTTTCACTAACCCGCAAAACATCTGAGCTTGCATTCTGCTGTTTCACTTTGTTTTCATGACGTTATCCGTGATAGGATAACACGTGCTTCGAGTTATATAAACGAAGTTACGATTACAATCAATTATATCTGCGTATTAATAAATACAACCTGAAATGTTGATGTCATCAAATACTAAACATATCACTGATCCTAGGTAATTAAGATACTATTGTGATACTGACAGGCTTGCACAGGAAGAGCAAAATTTTTTTAAATAAAAGCTCCTATCCTTATTTTCCTGTCCTTAGGTCTGCCAATACTTTTAGACTATTTTCCTTACTTAGCACAGAAGGGGTTCCCTTAAACGTGATCGGCGCCCCGTAGTTATTAGAATCCTTAGGAATCGAACAATGATAGAGAAATTACTATTATTACTAATATTATTATCACTACCACTATTTAATATTATTATCATCGTTATTATTATTGTTATTCTTATTGTTGTTATTATTATCATCCTTATTATTGTCATTATCATTGTTACTGACATTATTATCGTCCTCGTCCTCCTCGTCCTCCTCACCCTCACCCTCATCATCCTCACCCTCATCATCCTCGTCCTCCTCATACTCATCCGGCCACGTGTGGCTCAGTAGTGAGACCACTTGGCTCTCACCAATGCGGCCCGGGTTCGATCCCAGGCGACCGCAAAGTGAGATTTGTGGTGGACAACACGGAGCTGGGGCGGGTTTTCTCCGGAATATCCGGTTTCCCCCACCATCTCATTCCACCGGTGCTCCATCTTCATCTCATGTAGCATCAGTGTCATCGCCTGCGGTGCCGTATGTAGTAAAAGCGGGCGTTAAACACTACACATTTCATTTTGTCATCCTCATCATTTTTATTAGAACAGTACGGGTTCACAACTTAGTGATACATTATTAATAGAAATTAAAAATAGTTTAACAACTACGAAGGCCGTTTTGAAAGACTTGAGTAAACCAAGTATTCAAATAAAAATAATTTAAAGAGAGATTCGCGATTCCAACCCACAGGTTTTAGACCACTTGTAACCATATTGTTGCGTCAGTAGGTTATATCACCCTAGTATTTTCTAAATAGCGAATATCAGTGTTTGTTTCGTCAGCGTGCTTTCGTTGAATCCCTAGTTAAATAGGTAAAATTTTATTTTTATTTTTATTTTTATTCTTCGTCTTCTTCCCGTCATGAATTAGGCCATTGGCCTGTTCCGGCCTCACTTCCTCCTTTCGAGCTTTGTATTCTGGTACACTTTTTGGTAGCCTGCTTGAATCTATTCTACAGAAATGTCCTTCACCTTTCTGTTTATTATTCTCTGTGATATCTCCTATATCACTAATCTTAAAATCTGTTCTTATTTCTTCATTATTTAACCTTTCCCATCTTTTTAATCCCTTAACTGCTCAAACTTTTCATCTCAGCTGCTTAAATATGAGTTTTATCTTTCTATCTTAACACCCAAATTTCAATCCCATATAAAATTACTACGATGGCCGGAACTTTATAAAGTTTAACTAGCGTTTCTTTCCATGTATTTTTTTAAGTTTCTTCTAATAGTTGCATATATGTAAATTTGTATTTGTTAATCTTATAGTACAAATCATTATGTCACACACACACACACACACACACACACACACACACACACACACACACACACACACACACACACGCGGCCACGCCGTTGCTCAGTGGTTAGACCGCTTGGCTCTCACCAAGGCGGCCCGGGTTCGATCCCAGGCGACCGCAAAGTGAGATTTGTGATGGACAACACGGCGCTGGGGCGGGTTTTCTCCGGGACCTCCGGTTTCCCCCACCATCTCATTCCACCGTTGCTCCATCTTCATCTCATGTACCATCAGTGTCACAGCCTGCGGTGCCGTATGTAGTAAAAGCGGGCGTTAAACACTACACATTTCACACACACACACACACACACACACACACACACATATATATATATATATATATATATATATAGAGAGAGAGAGAGAGAGAGAGAGAGAGAGAGAGAGAGAGAGAGAGAGTGCATAACACACCCGAGAAATTACAATTTTGCACCTGCTTGATTATTTGATTTTCCACTATTACTTTCACTCTTACTGGCTGCTTTTCTGATAATGTCATCACTTTCGTTTTATTTACCGAAATTTTTATTTCATATTCCCCTAATATTTTATATAAAATACATAAGGCTAAGAGGAAAAGTCTGCTGCTAAATACAGCTTAGTTGTCAACGTGCCTATGAAGATGTCTGCATGGGAATCAGCACTTTATAAAAGCAGAGTTGTGAAATACAAGCCCCGGGGTGACGTACTTACAGGTCACCCTTAAACTGTCTCCAAGGAACGCAGAAAACGGTCACACCAATCTCATTAAATATGACAGGTGTGTAGATGGGAAACAAACTGCAAAATTTGCAGTTGGACAAGACTCAGTGCAAGGATTTACTAAAGATTTAGGTTATCGAAAGCTTTCTACACGTTAGGTCCCATATTATTGAGTTCGGAGATGAACCGTTACCCATTTTTTTAAATTATTTCAAAATGAAAGTGATAATTTTTGGCGAATTTTCTGACTAGCCATGAAGCCTGGCTCCATCGTTACCAGTCTGAGTCCAATCCCCAACGGCACCGCTGGAACGGAGTTTTAGTATAAGGGTATTTTCAAACTTGCAGAACGATGTGGGAAATATGTGTAAACACATTCTCAGAAAAGTACACGAGAGTGTTTAGATGAACCGAAGTATTGGTTTGAATAAAAATTAAAGAGTAACGTTTTAAAATACTGCTGATACGGCTTTCAGTATGATCTTCGTGCAAAATCACAATTTTACTAATTTTATTCACTATTAAATAAATTCTTTAACCTCTAGTAAATACCACATTTTTAAATTAATTCCCCTGACAGAAATTATATCAAAAACTGACCCACCTTAACTGACTCCCCCTCATCACGCAACCACACAGAACTTGGTATCGTACAACTCCTACGAATGCATCAGAGGTCGCATAATCTCCTCAAACCTTGATGGCCTTGAATCTTGGGCCTAAGAGAGGAGGTGTCACCTGGTAGGTGCATCCTGGGATGACATTAGGAAAGAAATCCAATGACCCTTGTTACCAACCTTACAGGTTTTCGCCCCATCGAGCCGACTCACGTGGGGCATATTACGGGATAAAATATTCCATTTTGACTGTAGTAACAGTAAAGCTGAACCACGACTCCTATTGGAAATGAAAGTACTTACTGCATCCCACATGCATACTTGGAAATTTATTCGTCAATCATTAAATTTACAGGTGACCAGTCGTATCAGTGAAGTATTCAAGGGTAGTGGTGAAGTATTCAAAAGATTCATGGTTCTCCTATTTGCAGCAGATATTAAGAATTAGCTTATTTTTATAAATCAACTAATATGGGAATAAATATCCTCAACTGACATTTTAAAGCAACATTTGCTTGTGAAATCAAGAACACAAATTTTAATACCCGTTTCAATGTGTTTAGTTTCCTCTTCGGTTGATGTTCAATATACTACTGGACCGAGCTCACAGAAGAGGAGATATATTATAGCATCTCCAGAGAGCCGCATCTTGATGTTGCTAATCAGTTCTTGAAGGATCTAAACATGAGATAACAAGCCAGGAGTGCAAAGGCTTCTGTTATGAGAACTTACACACAAAATAAAAACGGCAGATGGAAGTATATATATTGTGACTTTGTGGGTGCGTAGAATTAAAAGTCCAATTGCACAAACTCAAAATGTTCTTTATTTCCACCGAATTACAGTTGGAATACTTGCCGATTACATAGAATTACGTGGCGTACACACTGGCAATCCACCAGTTCGTCTGACACAGGTGCACTTCACACTCACAATTACGTAAAACTCCTCTGATACACGTACGCAGTTTTCCAGTCCGTTCACTAGCACTGCGCTCTTCACGGCTGCTCGCCAAGAACTGAACTATCCTCCAGCCCGACGCGTCGCTTATGTAGGACCAACTGGACAATCTAGAAGGTTCCGGGTTAGATGATATATCCTGGTTGTTCCAGAAGTCAGGTGGAGGGTAAAGGGACGGTCCATTGACTTGTGGTAATTTTCCCCCGTCCCCTCAGCGAGTG
Source organism: Mantis religiosa (assembly GCA_030765055.1). Lineage (NCBI taxonomy): Eukaryota > Metazoa > Arthropoda > Insecta > Mantodea > Mantidae > Mantis > Mantis religiosa. Next base: position 62,215,846 of record CM060950.1, read on the forward strand.
CCAACCAGTTACAAGGGTAGGCATAGCCTGAACGCCTTCTGTCACCCACCCAGCTGCCAGTAGGCCGTGCCTTCCGACAATTGGGTGACACTATATATAGTGTAATTTTACGTCCTCCAACGTTAAGTCATATCGGACGGTGAATGAAATGGGTGAAATGATGCTCAAATGTGTCCATGGAGCTTAGAGCTACCCGACATTTGTCTTAAGGATAAGGGAAAGCCGGAATAAACCTTATCCAGGTAGCTCACCCTGACCGAAATTCGAACTCGGGACCTCTTGAACGTCAGGCAGACACGGTACCATCTACGCTACCGAGGCGGGCTATCTATTGGCATCACTGGGGTATAGCTTTTTAAACGGTGCGTCTGGAAACATGTATCTTTAGGGGCCTATATTAAGTGCCATGTAAATTATGTTCGCGCAGAGTGTATTTATTTAAGATGAAAAAGATAGTTCGTAATTTGGTTAATTACGAAGATCAGAATTAAGCGAGGTAGCTTGGGCGAAAGTAATTGAGAATGGATTCTATACCAGCAAACCGAGCTCTCTGTTGGGTGTTTCCGTAGTTTCTTCCTTATCATATGGTAGAATGCTGGGATGCTCAATCTCGTGGGATTCCTGAGAAATTTTGTATTTATGTCATTCCCTTCCTATCCATTTCAGGGAATTAGGATAAGGCGACGTTGTTCGGCGAGTTGCCGCTGGACGGTAGTTGTAACATCTGTATATTGTTCTTCTCTGGCTTCGTTCTGGGTCAGCTCAAAGAGGACCTCTCCCCAAGGTTTGAGTGAGGGACTCACTTGGGTGGGCTTCAGGCACTTTTGGACGTGTTCGTCCTGCAAACGATAGGGACCCCCTTCATTTCACCCAACTTCCTTCGAGTGCCAAATTTGATTCTTCCGTCCTATGAGTGACGGTAGCGGCAATTTGGGCCCAGTGTCCTAAACACACAGCTAGGTCTGTTAATACAGGCGCCGCTCCGTTTTCTGTCTACGACTCTACCTTCACGTTTCAGGAAGCTGAAATATGAACGTAATTATACCATGGTAATGGAAGAGTATTTTAATGTGGAATAAGAGCCCGCTGCTCGCAGAGCTTTCCTCTGTTATTTGATGCTGCAATTATTCTCGGTTAATTCATGCGTCAGTTCAGGCTAGAAAAATTAGAGCTTACATTAAAGAACATCCTTTCAAATGATGGCAATTTACTGTTAACACCCCACGTATCCTCTGGAAACACAACATTGCTCTTCAAGTGAAATGTTATATTCACTCTTGTAATACACTTTATTTTTTCAGTTACATTGCGATTATTTTCATATACTCCTTTTCGAATTTTCCAAATATAAAACTGACAAGAATTCATAGTGGATATATGAAACCATACTCCTTACTAACTATTCAAGAGGCAAGCCCTGAATGTATCTTACGCAGACAAGCACCTGCGGTATATGCCGTGGCGTTATCCTGCATAAATTACGCTCGTCCTGTGTCAATTCGACAAAAATGGCTAATATCAGAATTAGTCCTCCCGAATTAACTGTTTGGGCAGAAAAAAGACAGGAACAATAAATAATGTGCGCAGTGATAACACATCAGGTGGCTTTTCCGTACTCCAGCAACGGTGTTTACATATTCAAGATGCAGCCAAGCGTTGTTGATTTATCAACATGTATCATTAAACAAAATTGAGAAGTCCATGATGAGCGAATTGTTAAAACCATCCACAAAAGTTAACACCTTCAAGCTCTCTAGATGCTGGCTTTTGTACAACCTAAGTACTATACAAACCCAATTTAGCAAGTACTTCGATGTAAGAACAGCGTTTAATGACTTCCTTGGGGTAGCTACCGTAAGGGTATTAATTACATCTAATTCATCAACCCTTGAAATGAAATGCTTTGTGATAGCTATATGCGAAACTGACCCAATGGAGTTAACTTTCTCTGTCAAACTTAGTACTGGCGTTTTAGAAGGATTTAGGAGCTCCCTATGAAACAATCCGCAATACAAGCAATTCCATTTGTGAATATACTTGTAAAAGTTATAAATCCGTTTTTCACTTCGCACCACACCAGTAAAACTAACGAAATACTGCCAAAGGTTAAAAAGCATACTGACTAAAAGAGTGATGAACTAATGTGAAGTTGGTGAAGTTAGCGGTCTCGTTATATTTCACCTCAGAAGAGGATGATGACTGCAAGGGATGAAACACCACACCGAGTTATACTACATTTGAAATTAAAGATCTATCAAAATCAAAATATTTGCGATCAAAATAGCATTTTTTGTGAATAATGTCCTTATAGCGCTCATAAATTATGAGTCATAATATGACATGCATTAGGGCTTACTTGTATCCCAAATCGTAGAACGAAGCAACTGAACATAAAGGTACACAGGCTGAAATGTTTAGCCTTAATGTATTTTGGTTTAATATGAATGGGCAGCTCATATAAACAACAACAACAACAACAATAATAATAATAATAATAATAATAATAATAATAATAATAATAATAATAATAATAATAATAATAATAATAATAATAATAATAATAATAATAATAATAATAATAATAATAATAATAATAATAATAATAATAATAATAATAATAATAATAATAATAATAATAATAATAATAATAATAATAATAATAATAATAATAATAATAATAATAATAATAATAATAATAATAATAATAATAATAATAATAATAATAACAATAACAATAATAACAACAATAACAACAATAATAACAATAATAACAACAACAACGACAACAACAACGACAACAACAACGACAACAACAACGACAACAACAACGACAACAACAACGACAACAACAACGACAACAACAACAACAACAACAACAACAACAACAACAACAACAACAACAACAACAACAACAACAACAACAACAACAACAACAACAACAATAATAATAATAATAATAATAATAATAATAATAATAATAATAATAATAATAACAACAATAATAATAATAACAACAATAACAATAATAACAACAATAACAATAATAACAACAATAACAATAATAACAACAATAACAATAATAACAACAATAACAATAACAACAATAATAACAACAACAATAACAACAACAATATCAACAACAATAACAACAACAATAACAACAACAATAACAACAACAATAACAACAACGATAACAACAACGACAACGACAACGACAACAACAACAACAATAATAATAAACTTTAGACACCGACACACGCACATTAAAGAGAGAATCTATGCATGTATCACAAATATAGAGATAATTAAAACATTTTTAGAGAGAGTTTGGTTTCGTAATACTTTTGCTGGCGGACGAAAAATATCTCCCTTGAAAGATGTAATAGGGATGCAGTCAGAGGACGGGAAGGCGGGTGAACCTCTTTCCACCCACTACGGCATTTTAGTGTGAGCAAGTGAGCCTACTTTACATTGTAATCAATGGGATTATATATAATACAATATAACGGGGCATGGGGCTGTTTGTGCATCATATTTCAGTTATTGATCGTTCTGACACATTTTTTAAATAAAAATACTACTATATAGATTCTGACGGTAGATTATTTCACCACCATTAATTGTTAAAAGATATCTAGCATCTTCTCATACTTAAATGAACTAAACCGAAAATTGCAAGGACCAAACCCAGATGGTTTCACCTTTCATGAGAGATTTGAAGCAATAATAGGAAAACTTCAAGTGTGGAAAGATCGTGTAGAAACGAAATCCTTAGGCTCCTTTCCTATTCTGAAACAATTTCTGACTTCATCAGAAGAAACTGTCAAAAAATATTGAAGAAGGCACAGTAGACCATCTGATTAGCCTATCAAAAACTTTGAGGAAGTACTTTCGCGTACCGGCGGATGATCAGAATGCGCTGATGAAATATCCTTTTGAGAATAAAAAAAAACAACAAAAATCATAGGCAGCAGCATTGATAGCCTATCGGAAAAAAGAACAGGACCAACTAACGAGTTATTTAACAGCAAAGGATGGAAGATGGTATACCCGGAACATAAACTTGCAAAATTTCGGCTTCTGGCGCAGAGTGAATTTAATGAACTTGCTACCAAAGCTCTTAAGTATATTGTGCGCTTCCCAACCACATACCTGTGCGAGCAAACATTGTCAATGTTGTGCAACATCAAGCTACTCAAGAGAAACAGACTTGTCAATGTAGAAGCTGACTTAAGAGTAAAAATCACCAACACTCTGCCCAGCTTATCTGAGCTTATTCAATAAACAAGCATTTGCATTGTTCGCATTAATACTTTCCAACGAACAAAGTTCCTAGCTTTCTCCACATAAACTGATTGTTTTAGTAAACCAATACTAACTTTGTTGAAATAGTGAAATGGCGGATTAAGAACCTTATGAATAAATTGTTATATGTAAAAAAATGGGTTCTTTACATGGAAAACAAATTCATTTTTATAATGTGTTTTGCCTAATGCTATTATTCCTTGGGTAATCCGAAGAGTGTGGTATTTCAAATTTTACTGATGTAAGGCTAAAGTTAAATAAAAACATTGTTAAGCAAACTTGTGTAAAATTAACTTCAAAGTTAAAAAATATAGATAGATAGTAATTTAGATAGTAATTTATTTTCTCATCTTTCCTTTTACATCAACAAATGGAAATATAAAATCAAGATTTTAAATATAAAATCCATACTGAAATATGGCATATATTCCTAATCCTGAAATTCCTATCATGTTGCCCACCATAGAATAGTAATTCGGTCCCCATACACCTAACCCAATGTTTTTGGGCCGTGCCGTGGCTCAGTGTTTAGATTGCTTGGATCTCACCAGAGCGGCCCGGGTTCGATCCCAGACGACCGCAAAGTGAGATTTGTGATGGACAACATGGCGCTGGGGCGGGTTTTCTCCGGGACCTCCGGTTTCCCCCGCTATCTCATTCCACCGGTTCTCTTCACCTCATGTATCATCATTGTCACTGCCTGCGGTGCCTTATGTAGTAAAAGCGGGCGTTAAACACTACACATCTCATCTCCTAGGTTTTTGTGTATTGGAGGCCCTCTACTCCTTTTTACACTTTCTGCCATTTCACCTATCCCACTCTATATTTTTCTCTAATTTGTTCTTAGCTATCTCTCTTTAACTTTCCCTAAATAATTCCCTATATTTCTCCTGTTCTTTTCCCCTTTTACTGACAACATTTTTCTAATTACTACTTCACCCCCCGAATTGTCGCATTTACGTAACCAAGCCTGCTCTCTCCATATCTTTGTTTGACTACAATTTAATATACAATGGAAATCTGCATTCTCTTCTCCACACAATGGACATTTATCTAGCTCCCTCTCTTGACCTATACCTTTCAAATTTCTCACTCCTGTTCTCGCCCAAGCAAAACCTTCTCGCCCTAACTTACTACATATATCTATATATCCTTCCCTCCCCCAGGTTGTTTTTATTTCTCTATATAATCTCAGTAAGCTTTTCTCACTTGTATTGGCGAAAATGTCAAGTTAAAAAATATGTTTAAATAGATATCATTTTAAAAAATATATTTTTATTTAAAACACATTTTATACACAAGTTTACTTTATTTATTTTAACTTCACATTTTCAATTTATTGTTAGCTAAATTTAAAACTAAATATACAAGGAAATATCTTAAATTATACATACAGTAATTATTCAAAATTCCGATTATAAAACTCAACCATAAGTCGACTCGTTCATATAAACTGAGTTGCCAAACTATGGGGGCCCGCGGGCAAGTTGTTAGATGATAAGGGGGTCCTTGAGGCAAAGGCGTTTGATTATCACTGGTATATACTGTAGTTTCCAAGTATTGTGCAAATTAAATAAATGCTTAATGAAAGAATAAAATAAGATGGGTAGAGCTAGAACTATATATAAAGCTTTACGAAAATAGGGCAGCTATGGTACTTTAATTTAAACATCCAAATAATATAACAAAATATACAGACACATAGGCATGTGAAGGTGAAGTCTTAGCGGAAATTAATATATATAGAAACTAAACGCATTAACTGCAATAAAAATGGGACAGTTTAAGTAATGAGAGGAAAAGCAGTATGGATAACTTCATTTGGAACCACTTTTACTTGCTGTACGTGGTATTTTAATGCTTAAATAACTTTTCAAACATTAAAGTCATGTTAGTAAATGAAATACGTAGGCGTTCCGTGCAAAACATTATTGTTAAGGCAGTTACTTTAAATATCTCTTAACACTTCACGCTTGAGTATTTGAGTTACGTGCCGGAAAGGGGTTCAGAGGGTAGATTATTTTAAAGACACTTTATTTAGATGCACATGCTTTGGAGTCCATGACCTGTCGTGCATAGTAAAGGGCGTTGCTCGTGGAGTTAACCTCAATTCTGCATTCACCTGTCTCGCAAAGTACTGCAGCGGAACGTCAATAGAAATTTCATTTTCAGTGTGTTCATGAAATAAAGCTAGCATACCTGTGGAATCCCACACAATTGATTTTTCTAGACATAGCCGAAAGCTCTTTCCATAGGAAAATACATGATTTCTTAAACAGCCGCCCCCCCCCCCGTTGAAAACAACGTCAAGACGGGATAGAAGCCCCCCTCGGTAGCGTGGTGATAGAGTGTCTACCTCACGTTCAAAAGGTCTCGAGTTCGAATCTCGGTCAGGGTGAGTTACCTGGATAAGGATTTTCCGAGTTTTTTCCGGGGTTTATCCTGAAAGACGAACGTCGGGTAACTCTAACCTCTATGGACCCTGGGCTCATTTGAGCATCATTTCACCCATTCCATTCATCATCCGATATGACTTAACCTTGGAGGACGTAAACCCCCAGGGAAGGCTACCGAAAAAACTCGGTGGGGCCGTCTGGTGATCTAGCACACTTAATAGCTCTGCAGGCTAGTACACGGGACTTATGAGGCAACCCTCTACCCCCTCCGGGTGGCCGTAGCCTGGACGGATGTACCCAATTCCCCGCGGGTGTCGGGAACACTCTGCCCCCTCGAGTCCAACCCAATCCGAAAAACTCCCCCTTGGGAGGGGTCGAAAGCTAACACACATCACTTCCAGCAGATGCTTCGATTTCTCCGTCAAGATATTAGTGATTTACGGAGAAATGTAAACCACACGTATTTTTACTCGCTGAAGTTTTTATATAGTATAAGTATAGTGCCATTGTGTTCACATATTTTATTTATATATAAACACGTTTCTAAGTGAGAGGCGATTTCACAGAATCAATACACAGTTTCTTTGCATCAGGGACTTCAACGTATATTTTCAAATATGTTCATCGAAATTCCTAATTTGATCTAGTTAGCTTCCAGAGCAACATCAAAGCTGATATGAGTGTTGTTTATCCCGAGCGGTCATTTTGTGACCCGGCCACAGTTGCATGTAAATCTGATTTGCTTGCATTGCAGCGACTTCAATGTGCTTCTCCAGATCATTATCATTGAATGACACGCTCACACCCCTTGTATTTTACGTCCTCCAACGTTAAGTCATATCAGACGATGAATGGAATGGGTGAAATGATGCTCAAATGAGCCCAGGGTCCATAAAGCTTAGAGTTACCCATCATTCGTATTTCAGGATAAGGAAAACCCTTATCCAGGTAACTCACCCAGACCGAAATTGAATTTTGGACCTCTTGAACGTGAGGCAGACATGCTAGCATCTACGCTACCGAGGCGGGCAATGATACGATCAATTGTGCGCTTCATCGTCTATGAATACCAAGTATCGGTGGAGTAAAGACCACGGTTTCTTCAATGTACATCTCAAAAGTAAGTCCTCATTCAAGCATCTGGGTTATGTATGAATTAACTGAGAGTAGTACTAATGCCGTGACTCTTGGCCTACTGTAAGTCTACTGAAATGTCTATTTCTAGAGACAATAATTTAACTTCGACGTGCCTAATTTTGCATCAGTGTAGTTCAAAAACCCGAATTAGAGGTCGGATATGTAGCACCTACTGGGCATTTTTAGCATACCTGTAGGATTAGCAAGATTACGGAGAGGATTCGACACTGACAAATCTTGATCTATTATACCTATACCCCAAATAAGGCATCCCCGGTAGGAAAGATCAGGCGAGAGGAACAGATGGTCCCTAAGCAGGGTTCCTATAATAGATGGAAACCTCCCACGGTAGGCCAGGACAACGGACGTCCCAACCCTGCTGTGGTTTGGAAGCGGTCCCAGCAGCCGGTATGGAGACCGTCAACCGACTTATTGGAGGAGGAAGTAGTTCACTCAGAGCATATTACCCTGCAATGCACCGCCGAGACACCCGCTGACACTTCTACATTGAAAGAGACCATCAGATGAGAGATGATAATGGAGATGAATTGGAGGGACGGGAATTTTGGCGTATGTAATTTACCTACCCAGCATTCGCCTGACGACCTGGGAAAACCCCGAAACAATCATGGCCCATGTAGGTTGGCCACGGGAATCGAACCCGGACCTCCAGAATGCGAACCACTGACGAAACCCCCTGAGCCATCCAGCTCGGTAAGAATATCTGTAAGTAATATTGTTAAATCATGAGTTCCGTTTTCATAGAAATATATTTAATAGCTCTGAAGAAAAAATACATTTTTACACTAAATAAACATGTTATACACGATTTCAAAATGACATTTTATACACTAATACTCTTAAGGGTAACATATTATTTAAATGTTATGATTTTGCCTCTCTACACTCCGAGGTCTTCTTCGAGGTAATGATCACTGGGCTGCAATGTCGTGAACATTTAGTAAATGATAACTAAAGAAATATTCAAATCATTAATATATGCAAATACTGCATGCAGTTTCTGTGAACGTTTCCGCTAGTCTTACTCCCCAAACCTCGACAATGTGTACTTTACAAACATTCACTACATGATGCATCCTGTATTAGTATTAGACTCATGTATGTTAACAAGCAGTAAAACATAATAAAATGTTACAATGAATTTTCGTTAATTAATGTCAATATATACTTCATGTCTGCAACCCGTTGCAGGATAAAACCCAGACATTATATTTTCTATACGCGCAGCCAGAGTAACATAGCAATTAAATTTTTGTATGAAGGATGTGGGCGGTAGAGGGGTTTGGATATTTAAATATTAGTGTCCAAAATGTAAGAAGAAACTTACAGAACTGATACTGTCAGCTTCTTCCCAAACATTTTCCTCAAGATAATTTAAGTGAAACATCTCAATGATAGCGTCTAATAGCCTCAGAAGTTAAAGTAACTATATTCCTATCTTGGAAAGGAGATCCTAATAACCGTTTAATTTGAAAAATCCCGTCTCGGTAGCGTAGATGGTAGCATGTCTACCTCACGTTCAAGAGGTCCCGAGTTCGAATCTCGGTCAGGGTGAGTACCTGGATAAGGTTTTTCTGAGGTTTTCCCTTATCCTGAAAGACGAATGTCGGGTAACTAAGCTCTATGGACCCCGGACGCATTGAGCATCATTTCACCCTTTTCATTCATCGTCCGATATGACTAAATGTTGGAGGACGTAAATTACAAGGAAAAACACTGAGAATGGAGCAAATTTATCCATTTTTATTGCCATAATGTAGTTTACTTCTTACCAAATACAGCGGTGATGGAGTTAGCCGACGAAAAACAACAGTTAATATGCTAGTTTGCTCAAAAGTATTAAAAGATGGTCTTTTACATTCGAAAATGAAGCAAGTAAATGCATTTTTGTAGAAGAACGTTGTGGTCTAGGTTTTAATGTTGTGTTAATGAGACAGCTCTATTTATTTTTCTTATCTCAATAGAGTAACCTCAATGTGGGCCTCAAGCATTTACGTGTTTCTATATGAATGCCTTTCATAATGTAGGTATAAGGTACTAAACGTACAGTGAGGTTTTAATTATGAATGGCACTTAAGTGAAGAAAATCTGTATTCAATGATACTTCTGTGCAATACAATTGAATGCAGCGTTTTAAAAGGAACATTAACAGGAAATATTGTTAAAATGGCACAACTTTAACCATCTTTAACCTTTATGTTCTTTCTTCAATGTATATATTTTAAATAAAATAAAATATTTCACAACTATAAAAAGTTACACATTTTCAATCATGAGGCACCAACAATTAGTTTTTGGTCTATGTAATACAAAGGTTCCCTCAATAGCACAAATAACAACTTTCAACTTTTAGGTTTTGATTCACTCCAATTAGGACATGTTTTACAGTTAACAGAACTGGAATGTACAATTGTTTGGGTCTTCTAGCTCTTTCAGAATAAGAAAAACTGACTTTAAATTAATTTTTATAATTATTCTCAGTCCTTGAGTTTGTTGTTGTTGTTGTTGTAATTTACGTCCTCCAACGTTAAGTCATATCGGACGGTGAATGAATTGGATGAAATGGTGCTCAAATGGGTCCAGAGTCCATGGAGCTTAAAGTTACCTGACATCGTCTTGAAGCATTAGGGAAAACCCCGGAAAAAACCTTATCCAGGTAACTCACCCTGACCGAGATTCGAACTCGGCACCTCTTGAACGTGAGGCACACACGCTACCATCTGCGCTACCGAGGCGGGTGTTGAGTTTATTGTACCATACCTTGGGCAAATGAAATGTGTACAAACAACAAAGCTAGCTTTGCTTCTTGATTCTTACAGTCTATGACAGATATTCTTGATTATTTTTGAGCTTCTGCTGGGAATGTGAGCAAGAATGTTTAAAAAATACGTCGTATGGAACATTTTAACCCGCAGAACTTAAGAGCAATTAATTTTGAATAAAATGCAATAAAGCGAATGCAACTTAGGATCATGTACTGCTTGATTTTAAATGATCTCGTGTGGAAGCCTTGAAGACCTCCGAGACAAACGTCACAGTAATTGAACCTGAGATTTCGGAATATTTTTAAACATAAAACCTAACTTGTAAACTTTTGGAAAATCTAACACATTTAACTTATGCAGTCATATTTCTTAATATCATCTCATTGTAAGGTTATAAAATTGTGGTGTAAAATAGGAGGACATATATTCTCCGTGTGCTCTGCGCCGTAGTGACATACTACTTTGGTTTCCTGCCACGTAAGACACCCGGGTTCGATCTCACCCCTGGTGGGTGCGGATTTTAAGACCCGGGTATAGGACCGGTGCCCACTCAGCATCGTGAGGAAATTGAGACCTTAAGGTAGGTAAGCGGCCCTGAAAAAGAAAGCTAACTTTCCGGCTGGGGGTGCCGAGATGCTGACCACATCTCCCCGTATCAGTTGGCAGTATTGTTGGCAGGCCTTGGCCCTGCCTGTATGGGCAGTCGCGCCATGTGTATATGTAGCTTCGCTTTTTGACCTGACCATAGTTAGGCAAACCGTACAATACCTACAGAAAACTGAAAATGCAGCTAGTTTGGAACCAGTGTTGTTTGTGTGTGGAAACCTCTAGTATAAATATAAGGTTATTATATACTAAAGGACCCGAGAAATAATGGCCCTCGTCACTGTTCTCTACAAAGCTTACAAGAGAGAAAATCCTTCTGTGTGGAAGTTGCGCTTTGCTACACAAATTTGTTGAGAGTTTTTAACAACCATCCTATTATGATAAGTCCAAGAAAAGTTTGAAAACGTAAGCGGCTTAATGCTACACAATGTCAAAGAGCATTACTCTCTATAACATGGCAGTAAGGTTAACAAGGGTAAAAATGCTTATTTTTTGTTGGTGTGCGTGCTGTGTTTGCACTAATTTACCGCAAAACGAATATCACACTGACCCCAAATATCCAGTTTTTCATAACACAAGAATCAAATTGTACATGAAGATATTCAATCAGGTATTATGCCTTACAATTGTTCAAATTCCAATTATGGTCCGCACAAGTCAGCTGTTTGCATCGGGATCCTGTTTAGTGGTCTTAAGTGGCAGTTAGCTATATACCAGAAATCTATAGCATTTGTACATCTAAATTTCCTTCTGAATGAATGAATTCCTGCAATTCCTTAAGTGGAACATAGGGCCTTCTGAACCGCGCAACCTCAAGGCCCCTAGGTAACGGGTTGAGGATAAGAGATTTCCTGATCAGAGAGATTCCCAGGGATCAGCCCAACCCGGAAGTGAAAGTGCGAGAGATGAGTTGACAGGAAAGTTGTTGATGGAGCAATCATTTGAGTGCTGGAGGGGGAAACCGGAGAACCCGGAGAAAGTCCGTTCCAGCGCCATGTCTTCCCCCACAAGTCTCATTTCGCGATCGCTTTGGATCGAACTCGGGCCACCTTGGGGAGAGCCAAGCGGTCTTACCACTCAGCCATGGCGCGGCCCAAGGTTCTTCTAGTCATAAAAAAACTGTTCCTTTTACAGTGGCTAAAGTAACAGTGTACATACATAGAATTGTATGACTGAGGTTGTAACGTCTGAAGCGCTTATTCGAGAGACCGTAGCTGCCTAGTTAGCGTAGATGGTAGCGTGTGTGCTTCAGGTTCCAGAGGTTCCGAGTTCGAACCTAGGTTAGGGCGAGTCAACTTGATAAGTTTCACCCGGGATTTTCCCTTATCCGGATATATGCATGTTGAGTAACACTAAGCTTCATGGACCCCGGACTCATTTGAGTGTCATATCATCCATTTCATTCATCGTCCGATACGACTTAACGATGGAAACATAAATTACAAAAAAAAAAAAAATAAAAAGGAAAGGAGGCAGCGTGTTCGACACCTATCGATCAACCAGTGTGATTTGTGTTTTTTCCGTAGTTTTCCCCTGCGCTGGGCAAATGTTAAGTATTGTTTTAATCCACAGATTCCTTTCCTTATCTTCTACATTTCGTTTCTTTGTCCTATTTCACATCTGACTGACAAAGTTGTGGAAATTGAAACTGAGCTGTTATTTACGAACGCTCATTAACTGCTGTGGTTCTGACAGTGCCATAATATATGGACGTGCAAGACAGCTTACTTTGTATCAAATGCCTCTATCAGGCTTGAGTTTCATTTACGTGTCTTAGATCCACGACAGGAACCACCGGCTTTACTTCTCTTCAGAAGGAAGCCATGCTAAGGATTTTTCCGACCGATAAAGCATATCACCCTCCGCCGGGTTTTAATCCCCGAATCCGGGACCCAGAGGCTAGCATGTTACCCTCAGACCACGGAAGATAACTCGACGTTGTGGGCACATCCAGGTTGAGGGTGCAGAAGCTTGCGCTGTGTAACTTTGTTTCCAGCGCATCAGTTGCAGTAGACCTGAAGATTTGTTCGGATTCTCTGTACGTCCTAGTGGATTGCTCAGGCAGTGCCTTGTGCCGCCTTAAGTGGCTTCTTTCCCATCAATTCTCCCATCTAGGGTGTCACAAAAAATCCAAATTGCATCGCAGTACAGCGAGGTTTTCCCCTCCATTTAGTGAAAAGAGATACGAAACCTGCATTCCAGATGGCAAATGATTGAAAGTTTTTTTTTCTGTGATACTTGATCCCTTTTAGCACGCCAATGTTACACAGCATATTATTAAAGATATTAAAGTTTCATCTTCCTGTGATTGGTATGCGGAGTCTTTAATGTCTTCTATATAGAAATGCACAATTTTTCCAAAACCTACTGACACAATGTTGGGCCAAAATATTTTTAAACGTTTTCCAGTGCCAGCGTCTTGTGTATAAAATTTAAAGCATTTTGATGCTAAATATTTGGCTATTAAAATAGGTACTTTATATAACAGTACAAGTGAATATTGGAACAAACTGGGACAAAGTGCCATCCATATGGTGCCGAAGATCCGCTGATTTCAATAATCACCCTTTTGGGCCATACAATTAGAAGTACAAGTTCATTTTAAGCCATTTCTATGAGGAGATTTTGAATGCACAAGCTGGTTCAAGAATAGAACTATGGAGAGTATAATTTTAAGGCTCTATTTTAGCTTTTTAGCTCAATCATTTTTAGAGACTGGATTTTTTAAGAGTCTAAGGGCCCTGAAATTCTTGGGATGCATAAAACAAGTTTGCTACACATTTTGTTTTGACAAGAAACTGAAAAAAGGGAACTTTCCATGGCATTTGAAGGTTCCCCATTACCCCCATTAAAAATACATGAGGCACTTTCAGATCAACAGTCAGTGTAACAGCGGTACATGGTGCAGCATGTGTAACATAAATATATTGCTCTCTATCGGATTTAAAGCTGTTCGATTGTTCATTTTGATACGAACCAAAATACCGAATTGGATTCCTTCCTTAGTATTAGTATTGTATTGTATTATTTTATGTAGCCTCTAAACTGGTTGGTACATCAATGACATTTAGTTCATCTGTTAGACAAAACATAATTTAATTACATTTCTTTGTATATAGTAAAACAAATTTATATCTAGGGAATTAATCTTTATCGTAGTAAGTCGGTCTATATCTTGAAACCTGTGAGAGCAAACTAAGAGTATATCAACAGTTATTTGCTTCCATATTTATCTCCAGGTATATACGAGGGATGTTAAATAAAGAATGATCATAATTTTGTTACGGACATAACTTTTCGCACTAAAATTCAATCTTATTATACTCTGTTTGCTTAATGTAAAGCAAACACGCCGTAGTAGTTTCATTGTTGGTACTGCTGGTTCCCGCCTGTGAGAAACAGGACATTTCAGGCATGCTCAGTATCACCTACCGCTGCAATGGGGGTAACATGCAGTTAAAGTTGATGTTAGGGGAAGATCCGGAGTTTCTATCAAACGTAATCACTGGAACTTGGCTACATTATTTTGATCCTGAGAGCAAACAGCAAAGCTCAGTGTGGAAATCTCCTTCATCACCAACCACCAAAAAAAGCGAAATTGTGTCTCCTGGGAAAGTTATGGTCATCTCATTCTTTGATAGTCATGGAATGGTTTATCAGCATGTTGTACATGCACACACATCAGTAGCTGGACAATACTACAGGGATGTCCTGAAAGCATTGCAAGGCCATATCAGGCGCAGAAGACCACATTTCCATGAATCAGGCTGGATGCTGCACCACGATAATGCTCAGCCGCATACTGCCAATGTTTTTGCTGAATATCTTGCAAAAATCAGCGCCAAGTGCATCCCTCACCCTCCCTATAGTCCGGATTTAGCCCCATATGACTTTTTTCTATTCCCAACTTGAAGAAACGTCTTTGTGGGAGGCATTATCCATCATAAGAAGCAGGTTTGAAGGCTGCGGAGCATATTTTGAGGGATCTTTCAAAAAAAGTTTCCAGCATATCTTTGAAGACTGACAGAAACGCTGAGACAAATGCACCGCATTCAGGGGAGACTATTTTGAGAAGGACCATCAAAATTTTGAGGATGAGTAAAGGTACGTTATCAAAAAAAGTTGTGATCATTCTATATTGGACAGCCCTCGTATTTAGGTTCTTGGTACAGACTGATTGTCATTAAATATCCTTGGTGTACAACAACCTTGTCTTTAAAAAAGGTGTTCCGAAGCAAATATAAGGCTATTTTCAGTTTTTCTAAAACCAATTAAGACAATGTGTGTGTGTGTGTGTGTGTGTGTGTGTGTGTGTGTGTGTGTGTGTGTGAGAGAGAGAGAGAGAGAGAGAGAGAGAGAGAGAGAGAGAGAGAGAGAGAGAGAGAGAGAGAGAGAGAGAGAGAGAGATCATTTGCTACGTGTATAACAAAGGATCTTCAGATACCCTTCTCAAGTGGAAACCTTTGTTGGTTTTTTCTCGTGGTCAAGAAGGGGCACTTGAAACCCATCAGAGCGATCTACTCTTCAAAACACCTGACTATCGCTATAGATTAGTGTTTGTCCTTTTATGTTCACCATGAAGTTTGTAAATGTGCAACGCCGTTTGATTTGATTTACAATGAGCATTTAGATATGAAAGTAAGCTAGTAAGATAGTTATAGGACTAGTGACCAAAGAAAGAATTTAAATAAGACGCATCACATTTTTGTGTTATACTTCCACAAATTGAACGTTTATTAGCAGATCATTCTCAGAAGTATTAGATACTAGTTTCAATATTTAATAGTTTGTATATATAACAGTAATTTTAAGCCATTAAGTTACGCTACTTTATAACTTATACTGCTTCTTTGAAAAGCATTGTGTATCAAAAATACAGTGAATATTTTCTGTAAAAATTTCAAGAAACTACAGATAACCATGATCAACATTTTCCGTGCTTACATGTACAAAAAATAAAATTTTAAAGTTTTGTTGTTTCTGTTCAAATATACTGATCAGTAGAGTTTTAATTTGTAAGCACAATCAAATGATGGAATAAGCAAGCTTATAGGCACGGAAAAAGAATACAATAACCACAAAAAATAAGCAAATAGAAATAAAAATTTAATGACGAGCGTATTGTTTCGTCGAATTCTTACCGTACCTAAGCTGGTTACAGTATGTGGAGGAAGTTATCTTGAGATTTTCTTGTGTGAATCCCGCGTTTTTCAGTGAAAAAAATTTGTATACTGTGAGAAGAATCTCTCGACGTGGCATGACGTTTCTGTTACATGTGAAAAGCACCACAGATCTTGAGTCAATAACTCTTTGATATACATTTTTGTACCAGAAAGTTTTTTTAAAAATTTTGTACAGTTTTTTGTAACCAGGGATTTACTGAGTTTCTCAAAGGCAGTTTTAGCAATACCACGAGTCTCTGAAGACAACGTTAGTGAAATTTCAACTATCAAAGGAAGTGAATGCTCCAAGGTATTATTTCGAGCTTCCAGCTGTGTAATAAGAGCAGGTATTTTCGAGAAACGATTATGGATGTACTCTATCTTATCTTGAATGCCAATATTAGCAAAACATTCCTGTGCTGTGATAATGGTTCTTGCATCTTCTGCATCTAAGAAATACAACACTGTTTTTATTTCATTGAAATGTTATGCGCAGTATAAAGCAGCTTTTACATAAGCATGCCATCGAGTTAAAACTGCCTGAGGAGCAAAGACAAATACGAGGTGTGTTGAAGCTGTAACTCCTATTTTTTCAGGACTGGGACCAGATAGGTACTTCTGGTGGACTCTTAGTAAATGCGTGACAGATGACAGCGACGAGATTAAGGACTGCTTTCAATACTTAAAACGGTGACATTTTCATTGCAAGAACAACGTGTAATCATTCGTTTTCTCCATTTTCGTGGTGTGACACCCATTGAAATTCATCGCCAGTTGAGTGAGGTCTGTGTTGATGGTACCATGGATATGTAATGTGCGTTTCTGGGTGTGACAGTTCAACGAAGGCAGAACTTCGTGTGACAACAAAACAAGACAGTTGCAGACATCGCCTCCAAAATTGGCATTTCCGTGGGATCTGTGCACACAATGCTGCATGAAAATCTGAAAATGCTCAATCGGCGATCCTCCAAAACATCGTTCTCCACTCGCTGGATCATAACGTTCAGACTGACTTGTGCCAGGCCGTGACTGTTTGCTGTTACACCATGAAAGAAAATGAAGTGACAGTGAGTAGTGCAACTGTCCATATTACTGAAGTCAGAATGGGTTACGTAAACAGTCAGCGACTGTTGAACTAGTTTAATAACAGACGAAAAATATTGGGAAAGTTACAGGGTAAAAGACTGGAAAAAAGTCACAACTCGATATACTTACAACTCTTATAAAAACCTACTATATTAAATGATACCGAACGTTGTGAGCTACTCAGTACTAAGATACACAGCCGTCTGGTCCAAATGTATTGGGAGTCTCCAGTGCGACCAGGATTTATAGTGAAGTGGCCATAATCACTGAGACATGGAGGCACAAAAGAAACTTCCGAAGCACGTTAAGTTGGCAAAATAAAGTTCACTGGAATCAATGCAGTGTTGTGAGAGAAAGAGAACAGTTAGTGTCGTTTTAGTACGTCACGTCTCAATTGTTTATTTGCATGACGTCACCATTGAGGTTTCTTTTTCCAGAAAGGAGAGGTTTATGGCTCAGGTGTCGGCGTCCCTAAATCTGGAAAGTGGGACGAGTATCGTCTGCCTCTTCCTCCTCTTTGAAATATAACGGCCCATAACAAATCAAATTACGGCTGTTGCGCGTGCGCAGCATATCAGATGTTCTCATGTACACTCAAAATCTAAGATACGTGACAGAGTTGTATATTTGGAAACACGAGCCTTTTGCTGTGATAGAGAGTAACGTCGGGTTTATTCTCCAGACTTTCTTAATTTTAGTTTGAAGAGAAAATCCTTTTCTTTAGCTTTCCAAGTCTTGCCCGATGTTCCAATTCGTGCGGAATAAGCCGAACAGCTTCACATGAAGAGTATGCTTATTTAAATGTATATATGCAACTAGATTAATTCATTGAACTAAAGTTTATTCCATTGAATTAAGACTAACTTCAAATAACAGTGCGAGAAGTTTTAGAATGCCAATTAGTGCTTCATTAATACCTATAAAGTTCACACACATTAAAAAGAATTGGACAGTCATAGCCCTCCCAAAGAAGAATCTATCTGTAGGTTGTATAATGAACAGGAACAAAGAGCCTCTCAAATAATCTCCGAATGTGAAGCTTTTGTTAGGAAAATGTTCTAAATGCTGGCCTTAATGGACCCATAAGATGATATTCCTAAAATTAATGAACTTAATAACCTACTGCTTCTCATTAGAGGCACAGTGTTATTTAACTAAAGGTATAAAGTGAGGAGATAATAAATTAAACCTTTGCCTTTCAGTGTTAAGGGTATAGAAACCGTCTCCTATTTTATAATAAGTGAAGTCAATGATACAGTTAACATGAAACATTCAATTCCATGGCCGGGATTTGAACCACGGATCTCCTGGTTTCCATCCAGTCCCTCTAACCCATTGAGCTACCATGGCCAACTTGCCGTCACGACATTAAATTCCCCATTTGACTCATATTTTCCCAGTAGACCACCAGGGGCTCTCACATTCGAGATACACTCTTTGTGGACACCTAACTATCGTAATAAACGTAAAGTCAAGTTACTGGAGAACCATACACTACCTGAATGTAATTTTTTCATCAGTTGAGCCTAGATTTCTAAGCGGAATGCTTATAAATGCCTAAAATGTTTTTGCGCTAAAATTCGGGGTTTGCTTCCTTATTTTATGTTTTTTATTAAAATAAAATAAAATATAATGAAATAAAGCCTGCATATCTAATAGCCCGGTTTCTGGAATCTATACCAGGTCTTATTATGCAAACTTCATTTTTAAATTTATTAACTTCTAAATCAGATTTCACAAAAAAATTTACAAATTTTGGAGATATAATCTACTTTCCACCTTAACAAACTATTTAAACCTACAGATTACTGGATTCCAGTAACATCACAAATCTATTCATCTAATCTGTTTAAAACACTCCTTTTTCTACTTTACTTCTACACCAAAAATATAAATCAAATCTGCATTTCTACTACAGCTTTAATTCCTATAACAACTACGAAAGACTGTTCCCTACAACTTTAAAATTTCCTCTTCTGCAACTTGTATCCAAAGCTTCCTCCTACTGGTATCCATCTCCTAAAAGGACTGACATCAGTAGATTGGGTTGGTTTGTCAGAACCAGACGTCCGGGTAGTCACCTCTCCACTTCTGCATAATCAATTGCAACTCAGTTGCTGTTTAGACTTCCAACAGGACACTTCGATCGCACTGCCACTGAAGATGTCTGCCGCAGCCGCAAACGAAACGTCTGGGAAGATGAAGAAGGAGCCCAGTAGACTACGGCCCACAAGCCCGGTTAATACTTTATAGTATACTGACACCGGCCGTGAAAGCTTACGAATTTTAACTTAAGCTGGATTTAAGTGGGATTCAGATACTGAAAATGCCTTTCTTGGATCGTCACAGTAGATAAGAGTTTATTAATTTGTATTTCAGTTTAGTACTAAATGGTTTACCTTAAACCTTAACACTAGAAGGACGGGCGAGTATGGTCTACCAAGAAGGAACAGTCCGTCATTTTGACCGGTGTAGTTTTCTTTACCCTTTTCAAAATAGTAAACAAATGTAAATGCATACCAGGTTATTTAATATTATTAATACAGTTTACCAGTATACAATTTTACCTTAGTCCGAAGTATTATATAGTAAAGTGAAGATTTTAAGCCTAAAAATTAATCCAAATATATATGATATCAAAATGTGAAATTGACAACTTCCCTTAGCAAACACATGTGTTTCAACATAAAATTTTGAATACCACAGCATATACTAGGAAGAACACTTATACCTCATTTAGCTCATTTAATCCACCTGCAGCATCAGAGCACGTAACACACGTGTATTCAGCGCTGCCTAAACATGGTCCACAAACATGTTCCATAAATGTTTGCTCCTGCTCTTCCCTCTGTATCCGCCGATTTGGTAAGTCTTCCAAATGTTGCTCTGCTGAGGTACTGTCTTAGGAAGTAAATTTTGTACCCTTGTGGATTTATATGCTGAAGGCAAATCTTCTGCAAAGTTATATATGAACTGAAGTCTGCTTACTTTTTCACCTATTACTTCCTTATAGAGTACCCATGCCTTAATAGCTGCCAAGGGCAACGCATTGAAAAAACATGCATAGGCTACCTTCAGTATCCATATTTCACTGTGCACAGTCGAGCGATTTGATCGACGACGTCAACACCGTACTTGGTGTTATTGTAGTACGATTCTGATAGCTGATTCTGGTAGCCTTTTAGGATGTTTATTTATAGTAACTGTGTCATGCATTGAACTCAAAAGAAGCACATTTTTGTTGTTTCTCCCCTGATAGCATGTCAGTGTTATGTCACCTGACTTATAAAATACAGTTGTGCGCAAAGGTGCTGTGGTAAATTTTGCTGATTGAGGGATTTCCCTTATAAATTTCTTTACTCTGCTCTCAATGCTTGTACTTTTACTCTTCAAACTTTCTGCAAGGCATTTGGTTGTGGAAAAATTGTCACATGTAATATTTCTATATAAGTGCCGTATAAGACGCATTACAACATGCTCTGCAAGAGGAACACCTGTGGGGCGCTGATCGTCTTTGCCCAGGTGAGGAAAACCATTCACCAAATTCTTTGAATTTGCATCAACTGCAAGCCAAAACTTGATTCCAAACTTGTCCGGTTTATTGCTCATATATTGAATGAAAGGTCATCTAGCCTTGCAAGGAAACAGTTGCTCATCCGCAGTGATATTTTCACTTGGAATGTAACACTGCAAGTAATTGACAATAAAAGGATTCCAGACAGGAGTGGCAACTGCAAAGCGATCTGCACTTAGTCCTTGAGAACGTGTCCTTGTCATCAGATTTCATAAACCACAAAATTTCAGCGAAATTGTTTCTGCTTATTGTGTTCCTGAAAAATGGTGTTCCCCAGGTATTTAACAACAACAACAACAACTCCAACCGTAAGATTTTCGTCCCAACACCTCGTAAATATATAAGTGGTAACACGAATTGCGCCACTTGGGCAATAAAGCTTTCTTACTCATCGACAAAGGGTCTGTAGGGTGCCATAAACCAATCAGGAAGGAAAACAACAACAGATGTGGACAGATCCTAAGGCTTATGTTCACACTTACGTACCCGTGAAAATGACGGATGGCGGTCCTTCTAGTAGGAGTTGTTTGTACCAGTTTTAATAAAGGTCCAAATTTCTTTGTCGACGTGTTTTTCATACGTATTTATTATAAGTCGAAGAACATGGGAAGTGTAGAAAAAAATATAACCAAGAAGTAAGCCTTCTAAAGCAGCGCATCCAGCAAAATGACGGGTGCGGTCCTTCTAGTGTTAATGAAACAAAGGGACTCGTTTATAGCTAAAATTATTTAAATAAATGTATCCGGCATATCAGAACAATATCAAACCAAAAGGCGGGAAAGGGGGAGGTTATATATAATGCTTAATTCTTCAATAATCATATTCTATATTTTATTTTTTCTAATTCTAATAATCTTAGAATCATTAAAATTAGAGCTCAGAGGCCAAATTTGGTGAAATTTCAGTCCTTCGTTACTTGTAATTTATTAGGTTACCCTAATGACATTGAAAATGCTAGTAATATACTAATGCTGCTTAATATATCTTTCAATTTCTAATTTTTTAAAGCAGTTTCTGTAACTAACGCTGGTGACAGCTCTCTGATTTAACAGATTTAATTTAAAACTCCCGCGTTAAGATTAATTAACACGTTCTAATAAGAAGGGGAATGGGGCATGTAAATCAAGACGTGGTAAGTGGGATTCCAACAGAATATGGAACGGCATGGACACCAAAGATGAGATGGACAAATAGCTTAAAAATGATAGCAGAGAGACAGTGATCGACACGGGCCAAGAATAGAACTATATGGAAGACAGTGGAAGTAGTAGCTACCCAGGTACTGTAAACTTAAAGTGTATGTGTATGTATATGTATGTAACACAGCCAATAATATACAACAAGGTGTATGTGTCAAATGTGTGAAGTAAATAGTGACAGTACTAATCACACGAAAGTACGCCGTTATTGGAGCGCAGCAATAGCACAAGACTCTTAGGACTTGCAACTCTAATGAGCTTCCCATAGGCCACTCCCTGTGCAGCTGGAGGCCTTTGCCCTCAATGGATTTGTAGGCTTTTGATTTCATTTCATTCAATTTTGTTTCATTGTAAATACTGTTAATAAAACCGAGACGCTTACGAGATTCTGTTCATCTTAGCTACAAAACAACAACCAGATATATTTAAACCATTTGTCACATCACATTTATGTCTTCTCTTAATCTTCAAAGACCAATATATTTCAAATGCAACAAATACAGTATAATGTTGTGCAGGAGTCTGTTTCTATACTCCTTTTAACTTTTATGTTCCTAAACTGAATTTTGAGTGAGACATTTTATGGCTTCTTCAAGATTTAGGTAAGGATACTGTATATTTTAGTCATTTTAATGTGTGTAACATGCGCATTCACTCTCATATGCATACGTTTAGTCTATGAAGCCTAGCGCATAATACTAATAAAAGAAAAATTTTAAACCCCGTCCGGGAATCGAACTGGAGACATCAGATGAGAAGTTAGCACGTGGACCACTCGAACACGGAGAACAGCCGTAATCGTTTCATATCTCATGACTTTTAACTTTATGCCATATCACATAATTATTTACGGATACATAAATTAAGACGGCTAGGGGAAACAATAGTAGTCACTTCTTCGCTAGGAACACCATGTAATGATGTTCAATATTTCTGAAGCATAGAGTTGTAGAAATGGACAAGGTGCTGAATTTATTGATAGTGAACGTTGAAATGCGATAGGAGGGAGTGATGATTTCTAAGTTTCGTTTTATGTCTATATCTCTTTCTCCCCCTCATTCCTCGGTGGCTTTTTGTCGAGAGATGGGTGTAGCTGAGTCACAATTCACATCAGCTGCTCATGACAGCCAGTTCCAACCAAACTCCTCTCTTCCTCCTCAAGTCTACTTCCTGATCCCGGCTCGCCTTTCATGTAATTCTGTCCAGAGTGAGAGGGATGCAGTGGGCAGATAACGATAGACATGGGCGTGGTAGGGATGTCACGCGCAAAGCCTCAAGTATCCTTGTAGACACCTCGTCACTGTTAAGAAATTCGGCTGCTTCTTGTCCGAGTATCCCTCGCTTCCTACAGAGATCTCCTGAAACATGCGTTTATCTCTTCTAGAATATTGTTTCTTTTAAACTATAACAAGTGCTTAAATCCAAATGTATCTCAAACTTTAAGCCTATCTATGCTGACAACTCAACCATTATCAGCACTAAAACTCAGTAGCGAAGAAGGTTCTTCAGATCCGCAAATAGCAAGCGATATGTACGTACTTATACAGAATGTTCTGAAATTCATGTTACAAACTTCTAGGGCTAGTAGAGGGGACTGAGAAGACAATATTTTGAATGGGAACCCATGTCTGGATCATAATTGTTTCCGTGCTACAATCTTTACAATGTGTCGAATGTGACGGTTTTGTTTTGCAGCCGGGTAGACAAAATGACGTCAGAAAAGTTCCACGTCAAATGTGGTGTGTCGTTAGGTGCAGAATTGAATGACTTTAGAGTCATTAGATAGAAAAATCGAAAACCACTAAAAACTACATTAATCACAATAATGCTTGTATCAACAGTCGAAAAAAAGTAATTTGTCTTCTGCTCCTGATGTGTCCCATACAATACAGTACAGTATGAAACTGTTTACTGCAGCAGAGGCCTAATGTGATGACCACCAACGTCATTGCACTTGTTGTACCGACGAATCAGGTTTCAGTACACTTGTTCCATCACTCCTGGTGTCTCGCTTATCTGTTGTATAGCGGCCATACTCGTATGTTTCTTGGTCTCTACAGGGGTCTCGTCCACCAAACTCTTCATACGACTACACAGGAATTAGTCCAATGGCGTTAAATCCGGCGATCGTAATGGCCATGCATTAAGACCACCCCAACCTATCCACATTTTCCCGAATTTTCGAACAAGTTGTTGCCGAACTTGAAGTGTAAAGTGTAGTGGTACACCATCGTGCTGAAACCACAGTTCCTGGCTTACACTCAATAACACGTCATCCAACAGGAGGGGTAATACGTTCCGTAAAAGTATCAAGTACAGAACACCAGTTAACATGGCAGGAAAAATGTATGGCTCAATTATATGACCGTTTACACTGATGGCAAATCTTAGTTGGAATCTCCTGAAATGCGTCGCCAAAGGATTTTTGTCTGCCCAGACATGGCTGTTACGAGAATTGAGAATACATTCCTTCAAGAATTTAATTAATAGGTGAACAAAACTCTTCGGGGAAATTGGGGCTCATCAATGTAAACGTTGTTCAAAATCTCCTGGTTGCAATGCCTGTACAACTTCGACGTACCATGAATGTAGTTGTTCCTTCCGAAAAACCTTCCACATTATGCTGTTAGAAATATCCATCGCATGCAAAATTGCTCCCGTACTTGTTGATGACTTCCCTTCAACAGAATGTAGTACAGCTTATTCAAATTCGGGGGTGCGGCAAGGAGCACCGCAGTCGTGCCTATCGACGGTGAAGGTAACCTCGAACTCGGAGCCGTTAAACAACTTTGTCAGAAAGGGTATGCTGAGCTGCTCTGCCATTCCCTTCCACGGCGCCGTACGTAATATCATGTTCGTGTATTCTTCAAATGAAAACACAACCGTGTTTATCGGAGGTACACAGGCACGTGAATGAGACTGCGGGCATTAAACCACAGCAGGGGATACGTCACGTGCCATCAGGTGATCGCCTGACGTCATGTACTGTATCAGTATGCATAAAAAGATCGGCAAATCCGATTCTTGTGATGGTTTTAGCACGGAAACGGTTTGTTACCAGACATTGGTTGCTATTCAAAATATTATCTACTCAATCCCTTCTACTAGCCTTAGAGGTTTGTAACATGAGTTTCAGAACACCCGGTATATTTAAACCTTAGCTTACCCAACACTTCCCTACCAGATTCTTGCTTCGCGGATCGACCAATGACATTGGAGTTTTCTTGATTTCCTGCAGTCATAAAGTTAAATGCCGTACTTTATGTTTAATACTTCCTCACAAAGTTCCACCTTAGAGCCAATAGAATAGAAAAACTTAAAATAGATGGTCAGAGTAAATGTCTGTCACAGCTAATGAAAACAAATTGAATAGTACCTTAATGTCATCTGCCTGGCACATGCAGGAGCTGAAGCACCGTTGCTCAGCATTAAGGCCTCATGCATTCGTGTCGAAGAAAGATAGTGTTAAAGAGGTGATACCTAGAAGACAAATATACACCATACACCATTTAATACGGTATTTCGTAGAATACCTGTCGCGCTATGGTTACGTAGCTAAAGCTACAAAACAGAAAGAAAAAATGGACTGGCATCGTGCCTACTGTACCTTCTACCACCACGGGAGTAGAATATGGAATTAAATGTGCATTATAAACCTTCTGAACCAGCAAACTAATGTTTGGAATTTTAAGTGTCCATTAAGTACCCTCTTAATTCAGACACATCTATGGAATCAACTTAAAAGACTATATCTGACCTAGAATTTTATATAAGTAAACGAGAACAGCAAATCAAGAAACGAAATCTCATTTAAGCCACATACTGTTCATTTTATCAGCAAGAACCTGATCCACTACTCATAGAATGACAATAAATTTTGATGGGCATTTCCGA
Organism: Mantis religiosa; assembly: GCA_030765055.1. Classification (NCBI taxonomy): domain Eukaryota; kingdom Metazoa; phylum Arthropoda; class Insecta; order Mantodea; family Mantidae; genus Mantis; species Mantis religiosa. The sequence continues at coordinate 62,241,991 of CM060950.1, forward strand.
TTGATGCCAAAATTATCTACAACTTTTCCTACTACACTTCCTTCCCTAATAACTTCAATTTTTGGCGAAATCTAAAATCTCAAAATGAAGAATCCTGACTATGAGCTGGATCTCACTTTGTTGTTTAATCGCCTGGGTATGCTCGCCTGCCAGATAGCTTTATCATCTCTTCTGGGGTTGACTTTCTATTTGAGAAAACGGACCTAGAGCCAGATATTATATTAGCTCCTTTACATCAGGAATGAATTTTGTCCGAAGACCACCCTATGATGCATATGATCGATTGTATGAATCAGCTACTGATATTACCGTATTTGTGAACTCGCACTACATTAGAAATCACCCCAGTTTATGATATTTACTCCGAAAGATTGCTGTTCCCAGTGCGATTCCGTTTGAAAAAGCAGACATTCTGGCCCAGTCATAGGCACTTGGAGTGGAGTACCTTCAGTACTTTAGCTATACCACTCTAGCGATGAACAATTCGCTCAAGGTAGCCTGAGCTGTGAATGCCAACTCTGTGCAACTCAACAGTGAAAGCATATTCAAGCATCAGTGTTGTATGTGAATTATTTTCAAGTATTACCATCACTGTGGACATTATTGTATTGTTACTAATTCACTAACATCGCTACCGAAACAACTCCATCTGAACAAAGCAATTTATATGACAGGTTAGACCGCTGGACTCTCATCAAGGCGGCTCGGGTTCTATCCAAGGCGACCGCAAAATAAGACTTGTGGTAGAAAACACGGCGCTGGGGCGGGTTTTCGCCGGCATCTCCGGTTACCCCCGGCATCTCATTCCACCGGTACTCCATCTTCATCTCATATATCATTAGTGTCACCGCCTGCAGTGTCACATGTAGTCAAAGCGGGCGTTAAACAATACACACTACTATGGCACGTACTTATAAGCCGGCAGCTGTAGAGGTATACATCTTATATATATAGTCGCGAGCCATTATTGCGACTGGCATGGCTGACGAGCACAAAGAGACGGCTAGTGTACCGCGGAGATAAAAAGCTTGCCGACACAGAAAAAGATAGACTCGTCAAGGAGGAACTGGCAGGCCTCCAAACGATGTTCAAAGGACCCAAAACCAGAGGTCGAAACCAACCGCCGCAGAGACCCTACAATAACAAAAATTCCTCATCCACTTCCAAACAAGACCGCTCCTAATAAGCAAGGGCGTAAGCAGGGCCTTGGCCATGCTTACGTCCTGCCGCCTTCCTCACCTTGGACCTGCCTTGGCCGGTCCAATATATCCCTTCCTTGAATCCGCAGGTGCTTACAGCGGTACTACCACAGCACCACTCCTGAATACTCACCGGTGGAGGTTTCTTAGTGGGTAGGGCTGGTGGTTCGATTCCCCCAGTAGAGTCCCACACTCCAATCCCAGGGTAAGTGCGTAACATTCACTTTTCCTCCACTCTAAAAAAAAGATAGATGACTGGAAGGTTCTTCTTTCGTCTGGTGCCGTCTTGATGGTTAGAGATTATTCTACTAATTTCTGGAAGAGTGAGAGGAGATATAAAAGAGGAGGTATAATTTGACAATGAACTATTGTTTGTGGTAGAGTGGCCGATGACCTTGAAGGTTGTATTTGTGTATGTTATGCAATTCGGCTACGATATGTGCTTTCTCTCTTCAGTTCTTTGACTACTCTGAGTGCTTGGTGGTGGTTAGTGTAGCTCTTAGCGTTCTGAAGATATTCTGAGACCTATAGCAACCTATATTTGCGATCTCTGTAAACCAGTGGGTTGAAATTTGTGAACTGAGCAGAAATAGTGACAATAAGTTCCCATGCCTTTGTATTATAGTATTGTTCTATATGTGGCAGTGCAATGTGATTACTGACGATCTATATTGTAACAGAAAAGACAGTGGCCGATACTGCAAGACACTTTCTACAAGCCTTATAATTCCATTTTTTTTTTTTACTTTCGATGTAATGAAGTATTGTAAATAAAAGTAAACATCATTACATTATACTATCTATAGAACATGTCTTGAGATAAGAAGATAGTACAGTAAGATTCCGATTAACCATCACAGCTACTGAGTAAAGCCAAACAAGTTAGCCCGGCCGACACTGCACGACCTTCTCCTACATATACTCTTTACCATAAAGTCTGGGCATAGGTTGTAGGTTAGCGCATATGTTTGTCCTCACTAACATACTCGAATCTATAAGCCTGTCTATATCGTTTGCCGCGAGGATGTGGCCCTAACTCAGTATCAGCTTATCTACTCAGTTTATTTCGACCAATGCTTTGCCAAAAGCCGACATCGCTCCTTAAATTTTCGCTACCACCAAGATGAGATTCTGTAATATAAATCGCAGCGGCTCGATTAGCACCTCGCAGCAACGTGCAAAGCACGCAAACTCCCGCCGCCTCCGATGTTATCTCCTGAGAGGATCACTAATTAGTCTCGACTTCTTAATCAGGATATTTACCCCGGAGGCAATCACTGCACTTGCTAACTCTAGTTAGTCAAAAATATTAAACCCTTGAGTAAAGCTGGTAACAATATGCCAAATGATATCCCCAAGCACTATCCTTAAGGCTCTCATTCTGGTTATTCATATTTCTTGACACGCTTAAACTTAAATGGTAAACAGGCAGTGCTTAACAGTATCCTTTAATGGATTAAACAAAACATGTATAATCACCTTCTCTACAATAATACAAGAAGTTCAACAGAAATTTGGTAGGAATAAAACGGCAAGTTTTATCAATAGGCTTAAATCATAAAACACTAGCAAATATGTTGTCAGCAAGTTCTGAATTTGTTCACGATTAATTAACTAACACCTCCAACGAAACTACTTCATGATAATCTATAAGTAATGCTTTTTGCTAGTCTTTTTCCTAAAAAGTGAAATAGAAGTACCTCTTCGTGTTCTCTCTTGTAGGTTCCATTAGAGAGTGAAAATATGTCCCAAACATTAGACAGCCACCGAAGGCTCTGGTGCAGAAGGAAAGTAAATTGAAAAAGCAACTTCCTTAAGGTAAATAATTCCACATTCCTAAAACAGTATGATTATTTCTCTATGGAACAAACTACTTTAGTAATATTAGCACATTCTGAAAACTACGGTAAACTTACTATCTGAAGGATACACATTTCTATGTATACGCAAGCTCACTGCAACACACTACCTGGTTGGCATGAGCGCATATTATTTTCTGCGACAAAGTACTTAGCTGATGAGGCTCCAAGGCGACCAGGTTGATATGAGCGTGGATTACCCTCTGCCACAATTTCCATGGTTGATGTGTGCGCACTTTAGTCTCGGGACAAGTTACCTGATTAAAATGAGAGCGGATTATCCTCTGTGAAAAGCTCCATGATTGATGTGTGCGCATTTTGCCCTCTGCGACAAACTCCATGATTAATGCGTGCGCATGTTGCTCTCTGAGACAAGCTACCCGATTGATTTTTGCGCATATTATTCTTTGCGACAAGTTATCCGATTCATGTATAGGCAAGATTTCCTACCTGACTGATACGTTGGCATATTTCTCTATGTGGTAAGCTACCTAATGTACATCTGTGAATGCCTGTGTCTGCGGCAAGCTACCAGCGCAGGCAAGTGCTTCTGTAACAGCTTGCATCACATTGTGAGTTCAAGAAAGGAGTACGTATAAATTGCTGGCCTTTAATAATATTTGTTTGCTGGGCAAATCATGGCTGTTAGATCTGCGTTTGCTACATAATTCTACCTTTAGATTTATCATCGTCCTGACATCCATCACCTTTACTTTTTCAGACTGAGTCCACAGCATTCTACATAATTTTTACAACCAGATATTATGTAATCAAGTGTAATACCAAGATTCTTTAATCACGAAAAGGCTCAAATAATGGCTTACCTTTACAGTGTCTACCAAGATGGTAATGCACATGTTACACATCCCACCATACGAAAACAGCTATAAACAGGAATTCTGTTGCTCATAATCTTTGCTACAGCCTAATTATATTGATTAAATATAGGAGAATGATTTTCTTATGAGCACATAAAGTTCTGTTTACAAATGCACAAAAAGGATCTTGGAATAAAATGTCTACTGCGTTAGATTTACATACATTTCTGTATCACCGTCGTTAATTTTCATACAGATCTTCCAAAGTCCTCTTCTTCATGTTAATTAGGACAAACGTTTGTGGAATCATATTTATTTGTAGGTACAGGGGATTAGAGTAAACTAGATTAATTAATTAATTAATGGATTTAAAATTCAATACTCTTTCTATTAATTGTTTTGCGAGAGTGTTCCGAAGAGCGCCAAGTCCAGAAAAGGACGACAAATTAAACTTAATGTTAACGGATATCCCGGAAATAGCTGATGTCACAAAAATGGAATTTATAATAAATTAAATAATTCTTAATTTGCATATTTAATCATATTTTTGTGCAATGCATGTTTTCTTAATTTTAACCTGCTAATATGACATTACTTTCAAATGCAAAGGACTTCACATATTATTCCCAGAGAAATTAAGTTATAAATTCCATTGGTTATGTAGATAACTTAAACTTCTGGTATTTTAGTGAAAATCGTTAGAGGTATCGAGCTTTAAGCAAGGGAGTTGTTTCACAGAATACACATATCGTGTCCCTGAAAATATAACAAAGTCTGGCATTTATGGGTATATCTTTCTTGAGTTATGCTGCTTAACGGTACTTATACTCTGGGACATACAAGCTTGTTGAAGAATAGGTGAAATAGAATTTTTGTTGAAATAAAATAGAATTTTTGTACCTACTAGTATGAGGTAGAAAAAGAAAAGTGATTTAAGAGAAAGAGCAGAAATACAGCGCTTAAATTGTTTTGGGATATGCAGCAATAGCTCTGAGGTACTTTAGTCATGTCATTTCCTTTTTTACAGAATGAAAATCAAACTGCTTTGGCATCACAGAACAGAACTTTGTCTTATTTTTCCAAAGTCGTGGTTATACACGAGGTACAGTGGATACTGCCGAAGACAAGACATGCAATCAATGAATTAGGACACAGTTTCAGTTGATTCCTTATCCACTAATTTCTATTTCTTGGTACTCTTCAAGGCATTCTTTTCGCCATGAAACCAATTTCTTTATTTAGCAGATAGAGTTTTCAAACTGTCTTTGAAGAATCTGTCAAGTTACATAATTTTATATAACTTGAACGAATGTCGGTTATTAAATACTTTTGACGGCTTTCTCAATTTCTAGCACTGTTCTGTATTGAATCCACACCGTTATAACATATAACTGAAAGTCACATAGCAGCTTAATGTTGTGCTTGCTACACTCCATACTAACTTACACCGGGAATGTCTTTGTCGGGTTTGCTTATTTCCACAGTCTGTGAAAATAGTACCTACGACTTTACGTTACAGTTAGAACTCCATTCTGTAGCATTCGTTCAAAATTTCATTCTCCAATATTTTATCATCGAAAAATCTGCTATATTAAATCAGACTCTATGTTTCATTTTATTTAGCTGAATTCCTTTCGGTCGTCCACAAATTTATAACAATTAACCCTGACAGTTTCCTTTCAGAAATAAACTGCCTTGATTAAATTATCAGAAATAAAAAAGAAACACTCATCGCAGCACTTACTAGTTTTCAACAACCTTTTCTAGGAAACAATTCAAAATCAATTCTCACCAGCTTATTTTCACGAATTTGTACATCTTCCATATTTTCACGAACAGATTGACCATAATTTTGCATGTGCGAGGAGCTGGCAGCTTCACAAACTCCAAACATAACTGTCTTAGGCTCCTGTCTTTCTGTTTTCATCACGACTGTGGCGTGCAGCCCAAACCTATACCCGTTACGGGATTCACTTCCCTCGGACTCTGAGCCGTAAAATATCTGGTAATGGTGGTATTACCTTAGGCCTATTTATTATTTTTCCCTGTTTAATTTTCGTTACTAAAAGAAATACTCCTTTAGTAGTAAGGAGTCACTAATCAACAGAAAACGGGAGGCGTAAACATGTTGTTTCGCCATATTACTGGTTTGCGATATATACTTAGCTGCATGTAAGACAGAACTGGTAAATATCCAGAAGTGAAACAGTATTCAATTTTAAATACACTAACGCGTTATCTTTCCGACAAATCTGTACAAGTTTGATTAAAAAGGGAAAATTAGAAAATATTTCAAAGACCAATTTGTAAGAAATTATTAATTTAATTTTATTAGTTTAGCTAATTTTATAATAGTTTTTTATGTTTCCCTAAGAATATTGAAAACTTTTTGTGATATGCACTTCTAAAGTTGTGGAAACTAGTACTCTTATTTTTCCGCATGTTTGTAGCTTGATTAATAATGCAACTCCTGGAAAGAACACAAAGGAATGTAAGAACATCACAATGAAGGGCATGCACTTAACCTAGACGCCAAGATCCGTGATGAATTTGTACTTTGTACCAAGTTTATCAGACCCGTTAATGCTTAACACAGCGAATCCTCTAAAATTAATTCCAGGGCACCTTTTCGCGAGTGGTGCTTAAGCGACAGTTTGAGGTCATTGCTATCGGCAATCCATCGACGCCGAAAGAGATGACATAGGCTTTGTTTAACCATCAGTGTCAAGCAGCCGTAACTCTTCACAAATTTCCCGCCTGAGCCTCGGCTAGCGATTTAATTAAAACTGATGAAATGCTTGCGGACTGCTTTGACGGGTTGCAGGTTCTGTTGTTCATTCCAAGGTATAAACAAGACCTGCGAAAGTCCCTATGTCTGTGCGCGCACTATCAAAAATCTGTTGCGGGTTTTGCCAGCTGTGCAAAAATGCATATACAAATTACCACCGAAAGAATGGCCTTCAAGTGGTTCACCAAAATTATGGGGCTTTCCGGGCCTTAGGGACGACCCTCGCATAAACCCAATTCTGGAATATCCCCCCTAGGATAATTTAATCTTGGATACGGATGGCAATCAGGTGTGTATCGGAGTACTTTTTATGAAGAGGAGCATGCAAGGGAAGTAAACTAATCTACTTCAATAGAACCCTGTCCAATCGGAACAGAAATACTGAGCGATAAGACAAGAGCTACCGGCTGTTTTGAAGAATCAAAGAATTAGCTTTAGATAGACCGTTTCTCTTTAATTTGACTGTGAAGTTATTAAAAATACAAGAGCAAGTGGACCACCTAGTTCAATGGGTACACGAGAAGAACTAGGCTTGATGAAGTAACTCTAATATGTAGGCCCTTTTCTGATGTTCATTTCAGGAAAATTGCAGCGAACATGTGAAGGAGAGGACGAAGGATATTATTAATAGGTTTAGATAATGGCAGCTAAGGACGGATCAATAGACGTATTGAAGCATAGGACACATCTCGACGGACAAAATATTTATCGTCATTCTTGGACAATGGCCACCCAAAGAAATATTATGGGAATTAGGACTTCCAGAAGACAGGACACATGTTTAAGAGAGGAAATGGGTGTCCAGAGAGGAAAATTAAGGTTGAAAACTATGTGTTCTTCGCTTAAGGAAAACATGCCGGTAGTACCGAAAGCCACCAGAACGTAAACAGGACTTTGGAAAGGGTACGATTATTTATCAGCGTACCAACTTTTTTATATCTGCTTGTAGATGATAAGAGTCCAACACGTAGTCGGAACCAAATGCAACAGCAAAACGATCTTCCTCCCAGGAGCTCCATAGTCATGTACCAATTTCCAATACTTTTTTGATAGCTATACAGCTTCACTTCATGCACAGTCGGATTGTTGCACCAAAACTTTAGAAGAGCACCTCCAAAAATTGTATCCAACTGTCAACGAGATGAGCATGCATTCCTGCCGTTGTTCTCCTGGGCTTCCAGGCATCAGTACGCGATTTACTAACATGACACTATCCAAAATAGAATTCAGGGGCATGTTATCCGTTGTTTTTCACGAAGCAAATGAGCCAGGAATTGACGTGAAAGGCACCAGCAAATGCTGAAAATTACCGGTTAAGATACTCTATGGTACCTGGCGAAAAGTATCTGATTCCAAGAGGGTGACCTCGCGTGGTTATCTTATTACCCGAGGACTGAAAGGAAGTCGCTAGTACTGAAATGTTCCTGGAACGGACAGTATAATGATATCACTCAGATGTGGTATACCGCATTCAATGACAAACCAAAGGGAGTATGATTCTAAAACTCATTCTTTCATCCCACACCTGGAGGTTGCCTGAGACATCTGGTTTACGTAGGAAGTTAAGTGATAACCCCTTGCCAATTACTGTACCATCGATGTGGCGTAGTCTGCAGTGTCAGCCAAATTGTTTGGGAAGATAGAGAGACAGGGAGAAGTGTACTTAGCTCTTGAAATATCTGGAACTCTTATTGGACGCTAGTGGAAGATTCCAGACCTCCAAGACTAAACCTTCTAGAGAGTTCGTACGGATATAAAGGAAGCGATCAGCGCTCATTATTGCGTATTAGTCGAGGCGCTTCGTATATAGGAACCTCAAGAATAATAAAAGGAAAAAGCGCAGAAATACAATTACTAGGAATACAATTAATGTACCAAATAGTATAAAATAGAGGCAAAGAAGTTTGTATACAATCCAAAATGTGGATATCGTGGTCTTACGGGTAGTACATATTTCGAAGTCCCTGAGAAAAAAGAAGGTTTAGAAAAACGTCCGTTAGGGTGTGTGAGCCTGTATATGAATAGCGTAACTGAAATATGGCGTACACACTAGACTTTATTGTTTTAGTTTAATCACTTTCAATAGATGCCACACGACGGTTTTCCAGAAAATTCCCTTACCCCAAAACAAACTTCATATGTAAGGTATTCGACCCTAAGGATTTTTATTATAATGTCATTCTCAAGATATTTGCATAACAACTACAATACATATCCATAATTATTTTCGAGAACAGCGTGTCAAAGGATTTCCGTAATCGTGCGTAGCTGGTAAACGTTAAGCGATAGACCACAATTTACTTTACATAATATAGATCCCTTTAGAACACAAGTTTCATTTCAAAGAAACATTTTGGTGAAATCAGTCATAAAGACCTGATATTTGAGTTGTTCCTCGTAATTAAATGGAAAGGGTGTGGAATTTCTCAGGACGGCATAAGGTGTCCAACTCTTAATTATTTAACTGTCGCTGCTCCGTTGGTATGTTTAATTAAATGTCTAATTCTTGTTTCACATAAGCTTGCCTCGTATCTCTTAGCGGTCACGTGTCCTTATCACCTCTCATTGGCTGCTATTGCAGTATAGACTGTTGTGCGGTAAAATTAGTTCGTTAATTTACATGGTGATATATCTCTATATGTTGGAAGGGAATTGTCAGATTTATATTTTAGTAACTGTTTGACTTAAATATATTACGCAACAGAGTTGATTTATTTGAAATTCATGTTGATTCTTAGACGAACTAAGGAGGAGGTTCCTTTGCTCTCAAGCACATGGCACGATAGCACGTGTTTAGCGGTAGTGATGACATATTTGTTTATATGACTTTTATCACTGGCCTTGTTTTGAACTGGATTTTCCATATATCGCCATTCGAAGGTGTGTTGTGCCGAGTGCGAGAGCCAAGTTATTTAACTGACCGTTTATTGCACATGTACTTATTATATGTATAATGGCAGAGTCTACCGTCAATTTTTCGCTGAAGCATCGCAAGGGAAAACCTTTACAAAGCGGCGAAAAAAGAATGATGGTGCATAAGTTTAATGCACTCACAGAGAAGAATCTGTCTTTGTCAGTGAGAGAAGTCGAACAGCTGTGCTCTGAACTTACAGGTGTAAGTGTTAGATCCGCAGGAACATCGCGTCATGAAATTGAGACAAGAGAAAAGCTTACCACTCCAGGGGCGATATTGCTGTTTGGCGAAGACGTTATTTAAGGACAATCTGACTGTACCGGGATACAAGACGCAAAATATACTACCTTGACGAGACTTGGGTGAATGAAGGACACACAAGTATGGCGTGACATGACTTTTAAGACTGAAAGACAAGCATTTTTGCAATGTATGTGTGCTAATTTAAAAAATACCAGTGGAAATGGCCGGAGGCCCTTCATTATAAACTTGTTTCAGTTTCATTGCTCATTCATTCAGTTTCAACTTGCTCAGTTTCATTATAGACTTGTATTTTTGCATGCCTTCATATTCTTATTTGTATGCTTTTATCTATCTTCCTGGCAATTATTATGAAGTTTACTGCAGTTTTAAATGTGACGAGAAGGCACTGCCTATGGCCTATGGCGCGAAAGCATTAGCCAATTAGGATGAGGGGGAAGGTAGTTGCACGCGGAGTGATACATGTCAGCGGTACAAGGTTATATGAAACAGAGATTAGTGTAGCTACTTCTCCAAATGTATCTCTCTGTTGAAATGAAGCACAACAGCAATATAAACTTCATCCTATGAATAGGTTCTACACAGAACAATTGACAGAGAAGATAAAGAATGGTATCTGAGTGCAAAAATTGCGTAGAATCATTTGAAGTATTAATTATGTTTTATTTCACATCAGTATCGTTAGCGCTGTAATGAGAAAGTTTATTTTATTCTTATGATATATATGCATCTGGAGAGCTTTATATAGAAGATATTTTTCAGGTTCAGATAGTCAGTCACTCCTTCTCCAAATCCCAAAAATGTTACACCGTATTTACTGACAGCAAATTGCGTGTAATACGTGCATTAAATCCCACCTTTCAGCCTCACAGGGCTATTGACGATACTAGGGGATATATTGAGCATGAGCATCAAGTAGGAACATCTAATTATCACATCTCGTGTAGTTAATTTCGAGTAACAATGAGTCTTGAACAAGCTGCAGTCTCTTACTATACATTCGTTATGAGTTCTCTTTGTATGGACGACTATTAATCATGATCTTTGTGATCTAAATATTCATGTCTTCAGAGAAGAATTGCAAAGCGCTCTCGTGCTTCCCTCTTGCATTGTTCGACGTGTCTTAGTGAAAGCAAGCTGTTACACGCAATCCAACACTTCTTTCTTCATCTACGTTCCGTTACCTATAATGTTTAAGTATAAGGTACTGTACACTCTGAAAAGTTTCAATTTTATATTTTTATCAGGGTTACTGATGCAATTTATGTTACTGATATACTGTGTTAAAGGTTTATTCTTGAGAATTTTGATTAATTTTATTACTCTTGTTTATATTAGTTAAATAATGGGATTGTTTGACTGCTTTTACACAAGCGGGTAAATGCTAGATATTATCCCCAATCCTACATCGAATACTGTGAAGCCTATTCTACAGCTTTATCCCCTAGCTGATACTAATAATCCAGGTCAACACCCCTAAACAGTTCAGAACTTCTTCTTCCTCCTTACATATTCCACGCTTAATTTCATGTTTGTAATACCCTGTTCGTGCTGATGTTTGATGAAGTTCCCATGCCCGTCATTAATCCCGTCACGAGTTTTCCCTTATTTCTATTTAATTTAAGGTATTCATTTGATATAGTTTTATACCGTTTTTCCAATATTAACTTACCATTATTTTGTGCTGGAGTATTTCTCCAGCATTTGGCGTATTGACTCTAGTCAATTTTTGAAGCGTCATTTTAATCATTGATCTAGTTATATATAACACAAGTTTAGGCCTTAAAAAGGCGTTTCTATTACTTTCTTGGCAAGTTTCTTGGCAGTTTCAATGCCTTCATGCACAAAATGACCCTGGACTCATGCTAGGAAAAGCACGGAAAGTAAGGAAAGGGCCATGAATTAAAAAAGAAAGAAAAAGTTTAAAAAGCTTAACAAGAGCTGAATTAGGGCATTGCACATTTGCTATTGTTTAAATAGATGTATCTCTTGTTTTTCAGCAGAATAAATTTTATACGTTCACCTCGATCACTTATTTACGAGGAAAAGCTACACGTCTAACTGAAAGCTATATATCCCAATTTCTGATAAAGATTGGAAACCAAGTTATGTGAAGTAATCGGTTAACATAGTAGTGTGAATAAACTAAAGACTTATAGCAACGCACTTCACTAATTGCCAATCTGTTTTAAGATCGCGCGGGACCGGTTTCGTAACGCATTCGTTACATCCTCAGCCTGCTGACTGAATAACCTTTGGTTATTTCGGAAGTTAAAAAAAGCTTGCTATCTTACTGCCATCTACCGGGGACAACACAAAAATATTGACATCTATTGGCGGGATTTCAAAATTCATTATGCCATTTTAATTTTTCAAAATAAATATTTTCTCCCAAACCATTAAAATTATCGGTCCATTCAAAGGCCTCAATAATTTAACTTATGGGTTTGTTTCATTTTTAGATAACCGAGAATGATCGCTCTGGCTTCTAAATTATATTTGGTCCTACCTGTGTAAATTTGATCGCATTCTAAACAGTTGACTTGATAAATACCAAATTTATTGATATCTGAAGTGCTCTCCTCTTTAGAAAAATAAAGTATATTTTTATGCTGTATTTATTTTGAATTACCAATATTATACCAAATTCCATCATTTTTTCTTAATTTTTTATTTTTCCAAGGACGGTACGTAAATTTTTAAAAATTATAATAATCCTTACCTTTTCAAGGATGGAAATATCATTTGCATTTTTTTGCTATAGTGTAGTAAGTCAATTTGTAACTCGTCACTCTAGCTATTACTGATATAATTATTAAAAACCTCCAGCATCCGTTTCGCTCACCCTCCGCATTTAATGCAGCGTTTCTTACAACGTTCGCAGGATGGGGTGGATTTGAAATTCACCGCTAACGAGAATGCAGCGACACTGGTGGCGGAGGTCGTTAAGGGGCACGTATTCATAATCGGTAGATCTGCGGTTCAAATCCCATAAGAACTCCTCCCCCTGACTGAATATTTGTTCAGTTCTTGTTCAGTAGTATGGCGAAGTACCCTAAAATTAGTCCTGGAAACATTTCTTCCAAAATTTCTTTATCATATTTTTTCATTTCATGTATAGTCCAATTCCACACCTTTGGTGCCGATGCTACAAAAAAGAACAACACAGAATATCTCAAATAGTTATAGCAAATTCATATTCCCGTTTAGTAGCATCACTTCTTTAGACACATGGTGTGTTCAAAGAATACTCTGATGGAGTGTTTGAAATACTATGCCAATAATACCGCAGTTAGCAGAGGATACAAATAACTTCAACAAATAATTTCGCACTCTTATTTATAGACATGCGAACTAGTTAACATTACAGTGATTAGGATTGCCATACTTGTTTTTATCGCCAGTTGACAATTCTATTATGTGTTTGAAATGGGAAGAATTCTGGAGTCCAGGTAATCAAATGTCGTACCACACTCAGCGCTGCCAGCTTGTTGCCCCACTCCTATATTTCCCTCTCTCTCGCACACTCATACAACGTGCAGGTGTGCTTGGCGCATACGTAAGAGTAAGCAAATTATATTTTGCAAACTTTTACAATGATGCAGTTGCCAAAATCAAAATTTGAAAAAGCATTTTCGCAAATTAGGTATTATTTAAAGTACTATAACTATATTTATAGTTTATGAATTGCCTGTTTTTCTAATGCAATGGAACTGCCAATGGCTCATCCATATCGCTGTCAATGTCACTTCCGTTTAGAGACAATTCGTCATTGTCACTGTCTTCATCGTTTGAGTCTTGCGAATTTAGGTTATAGGTTCCAAAATCTCGTCACGTGCTATTTCCTTCTTAAAATCTGCATGACTCACGCAGTTCTCCCAGTCCTGTTGTGTTACTTTGTCAATTTTTTCGTGAACAAGTTGTTTAACGTCCGTCAGTTTAAAAGTGTTATTTCTGTTTGCAATCCCCATTTTTATGGGAACCCACACTAACGCAATTGGATTATATTGGCAGTGTTAAGCTGGGAGGCGTATTATCTCATGTCCCATTACAATTGCAAGTTGATCCAGCTGATACATTTTTCCGTGTTTTTAAACGGAAGTACTCTTTGCAATTACTCATTTTTAGTGTCTGTTTCGGAAAAATGATTTAAGAACATCTGCACCTTAAAAATAAATACTTCGAGCCTGACTTTGCAATACCTGCATTTTTGAATCGCCACTAAATTCACCGCAAGAAGCCATAGCATATTTAACTCTTACTCTACTGTTGTTATTTACTCTCCAGAGTAAATAAACACTTCTTATGCAGCATTTATTCATAAACATAAGCATACAGCATTCCACAGGCTATCAGGAAATGAGGTGTTTGCTCATTCTCGAGTTTAACCCTTGACTTATTCACAGTAATTCTCTTATCCGTCGTGTCAGTAGTTTAAATTTCAGTTCTGAGTAATTAAAAGTATATGTACATACAGACACACAAACAACTTTGAACTCTCTAGTGTAAATAGAGATTACGAACCATTCATAAACAAAGATATAATGTGACCAGACAAGTTCCGCCAGGGCAGCAGGAAATCTGTTTCCTCTCGCTCGAATTGGCTTATTCGAAGTAATTCTTTTGTCACGACATGTCAAACATTTACGTTTCAGTTCTGAGTAATTACAAATATACGTACACGCATACATGCCAACCAATAATGATATTCATACAGAACTTACGTCACGATTCATTGTTATAATACAGGTAATAGTGGTTTATTTATTTGTATTAGAAAAACTATTTTAGCTAAAAAAGTACGGGGTTTTCGTGTTTATGTAGATATATTACTCTCTACCTTCTACATGGACCAGTTTCGGCAAAATATGCACTTTGGTCTTAGCGCGAATAAATGTGCATCTGTATTTCATACAGATTGATTAGTTTTACGCTCATCACACACCACTTAGGGGGAATGCAATACGACAACACCGCAGGACTCCGATTGGTTGCTCACCTAGTAGCGCTCAGGGACAAACACCTTCCCATTTGAAACTCGTAATAATTCCTCTGAGGGAGCACTAAACAATTTATCACGCCGATGACCAGTGACGTGAGCGAACAGGTCACATCTCGATGCAGCATGGTTATTCTGCGGTTCATCTCGGGAGCAATGAGGGAAGAAGGATTCCTCAAACACTTACAGACGGCATACAAGTCAGTTGGCGGGAGACAGAGGCAGCCTGTTCCATGATTCCAATAACAACGATAGACTGCTCAGAGAAGGCCTTCCTCTGACGTAACCGAGGAAAACACTATCCACCATGGGTGGCTTATAGAAGGCGGGGTGGACCTGAGCTTCTTAATGATCACGCAACTACACCTTATCTTCGACCTCGACAGAGACATTGCAAACCTTAAGCTTACCTAAAACATGATAGGTTAAAGGAAATGGTAGGAAATGAACTAAAGGCAATTAATGGCAGAAGGAAAGCAATCCTGTTTACTTCGGTGACCAGGATAAGTCAAGGCAAAGCCATGATCAAAGTGGCTAGCTCAATGAATCAATCCCAGGACTCCCCGAACGCAGCCCACACGTTACTGCGGAGTCATTTCAATCAGCTGAACCAGCTCAGTCTAGAATTGGGCCTGTGCAGATTCACTGTATGTTGGGGAGTTGTTTTATACTTATACGCATATTTACGGTAAAAAATTCTGTTTTTTAGTATGAAATAGTGTTCGATTATTTGAAATCTGAAGCAAACGCTTACAAATGATTGTTGCGGCGACACGTTTGTCAAATAGCTTTACTTTCTAATAAAAAGGTTCATATTCTGACAATATAACTTCTCCAAAGCATGAGAGCATACTTCATTAAGGAGCTGAAACACTCGTAATATATGTCACTGCCTTCAAAGTGAACTTTGAGAAGAAGAATTAAAACGGTCCAATTTAGTGATGTGCATCCATTTGTAAAGTTACAAATTAATATACAATGGTTATTCTAATATGGCATTATTAATGTTTAACCAGATCCCTGAATTTATGGATAAAGGTATGACAAGTTCTCCAACCTTATTGATATTATATAGGGAAGTGTTATTGACTATAAATCAACTGCGTTAGGTTTTAAAAATGAGTCCAATTTCGTACTAAAATCATTATATTCTGGAAATACTACTTCATTTATTCTTACATGATCTGCAAAATTAACATTGTTTGGAATGCTTGTCATCGCTAGAGAATATGAGCCCCTTATTTATTCATTCTCTAATGTGTAGTGGAGTGTTTAACGCCCGCATTTACTATATGTGGCACCGCAGGCGATCACACTGGTACTACATGACACGAAGTTGGAGCACCGGTGGAATGAGATGGCGGGGTAAACCGGAGATCCCGGAGAAAAAACCCACCCCAGCGCATTGTTGTCCACCACAAATTTCACTTTTCGGTAGCCTGGGATCGAACCTGGGTGAGAGCTGAGTGGTGTAGCCAATCACACACACCGCGGCCTTTCCATTCTCTAATCCATTTCTTCCTGTTCATAATAATTATTTGGTGGGGTTGTTTTATATTCTAAAGCAATTACAAATATACTCGTATATTTTTATCCCACATTATTTTGACTTTAGCTCTCGCAATTCAACATGTCAAAATCTTCATAGATTCAACTTATTACAGCTGAATAAATTTTGCTTTCAGTTGCTGACGATTTGCTTTTAAACTTTCTGCAGTTGTGGGTTTACTAAAATTCTTTGAAATATTGGTTCAGCTTATCAAACCTTAAGTGCTCAAATTTTCTTAGAAAAAGATGGTTAAAGTAATATCTGTCTGATTAAACACACAGTTTATCGCCCTCCTTGAAAAATGGCTTAACTATGGCGTCTTTAAATCTTTCAGGGAAAGAGTTGTTACAGATATTCCACAGTGGCACACTATAGGAATTGTTAATCAGTTTACTTTAAATTATCTGCACTTAGATTTTTTGCACTAGATATAATTTAAGCAGGAGCCAGAGATCACTGACAGGCATTGAAGAATGGGTCTCTGGTGTCTGGAAATGTCGAAAGGCTGTACGAGGGATGCTACTGTCCCTTAACTGTGACGTACCTGTATAGAGCCCAATTATTTCCTTCCATCCTGACTTTAGTGCTCAGAAATTCCACCACAGTAAAATAAGTGTTAAGATATTTAAATTTCGCTAGAACCTGACTATCATGAATACTAAGTAACCTTCCCGTAAATGGTATTTAAAGTATGCATATTAAGCCATTTTCGCATTCCTCTTCGACACGAGATTGTAATAAATTTACAATGGACACTCTGTAGAAGTTCAGTTTTATAAGTTTAGCGGTTACATACAGATAGCCAACTAAAATAACCACTTAATGTGCAACACAATTTAGAAACTTCTTTGAAGAGATTCGAATGAAGCCCTTTTTCTTGGTTCTCTGCTTTCCTTATTTACAATAAATCTATTTCCTTCTTAGATATAGAATTTAGTGATCACGTTGTCCTAGACGTCTAACCAGTTTACTTCCTACTGTCTTTATTTGGAACTGGAATACCAAAAAATGTCCCTAGCTGTCTACACAAGTCTGCAAACTTCGGTTTTTACGTATGTATCGTGCATATATAAAATTCCATATTTACGCGTGAATGTTTCAGAGATAGTCCATGGGACTAATAAGAACATGGAACAGCAAAGAAAAGAAAATACTTTTTAAGTACTTCCTACGGAACACAGATGTTTGAATAAGCAAACTCTAGTCTGTACAGAAGGAGTAGAAGGCAGTGACATTTGACATTCGCAGCCGCAAAAGCGTGGTCTTGAACGTATCATTTACAGCTATTGAGCTATTGGCACTCACTGAGATTAAGGTGCGATTGTTGTTATCTTTGAAAAGTGTAGACATAATTTGACTTAAAGTTGTGGGTCTTAGATCATGCCATTTAGCGAAAATATGCCCTGTTGATTTGGTAGAACAGAATGTGTATGTTAATTATAATCGGCTTACAGCCGATCAAATATTTCTGGGTTGAATGTTGGCATTATTATGATTCTCTGTAGTATAGGTATGCCTTGAGAGTGTAGGGAGCCCTTGACGCTGAGTTAAGACCAGACTACTATCTGGGTTAGCTCCTGTTACACACTCACACTAAGGGGAGGGTCGCCATGATACCTACACTAGGTCATCACTCATCAGATTGCAGTGTCCTACTCTTTGTCTATTATATTAAGTTGTTCGCTGTCGCTAGAATTCACAAAGATGCAAAAAATGAACTATTCCTACTTCACACGATTCATCTTCCAGTATTTTTTAATATATTTTTATTCATTTTTTTTTAATTTTACGCCCTCCAACGTTAAGTCATATCGGACGGTGAATGAAATGGGTGAAATGATGCTCAAATGTGTCCAGTGTCCATGAAGCTTAGAGCTACCCGACATCCGTCTTTAAGGATAAGGGAAAACCCCGGAAAATCCCAATCCAGGTAACTCACCCTGACCAATTATCTTCGAGTGCTAAGTGGATGTTGGTAAAGCTGTTTCACAACAATTCAATGTGTGTATATTTAGATTTGAACAATAACACTTTTTACCTTTGCCATTGCTTCCAGAAATGTATAACGGAAACTTTCTGATTCATTGGATTTTGAAACATATTCACAGTGATTTATAGAATGTGGTTTTGTGATGTGTGTTTACTGGTGCAAGTCTAAATAAGTGCAAACTAAAAGTCGAATATGGCATTTTACAAATAAAAAGAATATCAATTATACATCCGCACATGTATATACATACATATATACAGACGTATACACAAATTTACAGATTATATATTTGCAAATTACGCAAATCATTTTTATTACTATTTTGTTTCCTAAGCCAATGAAAAAAATTTACAGTTGTTTTAGGCAGAGACATCATTACAGGTTTACTTTTACATATTTAAACCCTAGATTTACTATTATGATGTATGCAACGCATGGAATGAGTGAGTAGTAAAGCCGTGACTTTGTGGGTTCGTAGAATTAAAAGTCCCATTTTCAGAAATTCAAAGTGTTTTTACTTCCGTAGAAATACTCTTTGGTCAACCCTTATAGTAGTATAATAACGCCACAGATACAATTGAAATATTCCAAGTTCGTCGTCGACCAACAAAAGTGTTTACTCTCAGAATACAGCACACAGTATTCAGTTCTGATTACACTCTGTTTACGACCCTGATTAAGACTGTCCCTTGGCGAGTCGCGGTTTCCTTAAATATATCTACTCATATTACTAGATATTTCTGGAATATTCTGTAGCAAACAAGAAATCGAAGCTTCCAGTCAGCTATCTGTCTCTTTATCTGTGTCAGCAAACTTTTATCTCCGCGTTGCCCTATCTGTCTCTCCGCGGCGAATCCTTTGTGTGGGCCGCCACCACTCGCAACAATAAGCTGTAAGCTCTTCGTATATTCTCTGCTTTATAAAAACACTTAATTTGTAATCCAGTATGGATCCAGGGCCTGAAAGACAGGCACATTACCACCTTGGATCTAATACATCATATTTTCAACTTCCAAAATGCAATATCCAATAATGCCACCACTTTCAATGTTTTAGTTAAAAATCTAATTAGTATAAATCTGTTTATAAATAATCTCACTGGTTAATTGCTTAATATTTCTTATTGCTTCATTTTCATTAGCATTGAAGTTACGTGGGCTTGGTTTAAAATAGGACTCATTTGCAGAGTTAAAGAGTAAACGTTAAAATCACTAATAATGGAAGGTTAAAAACAACTTTAGCACCATTGTTTCCCAGAAAATATTTTCAGAACAATAACTTATTGCATTGTTTCTCCATGGATCTGAAATTATGTACATAGGAGGTCATTGCGAAAGTATACCCAAAAATCGTTCTCAGTAATATTGTCGATAGTGTAGAAATATAATTTCTCACGCGGCTTCGCGTAGTAATTAAGTATATGAAAGTATGACTATAAAAACATTTCATCGCTGTTAACTTAGTCACCCAATTCAAGGAATCTTCCAAGAAATAATCCACATCCACGTATTCGAATATAACATTGACTCTTAATTTACTTTGCTCTGAAAAGAGATAGGAGTGTGAGAAATTTTTAAGTTAGAACAAATCCTATTCTTTCCGCTACGCTGTTTTGTGATTTCAAACAGATTTCACTCTATTGGTATAGTTTACATAAAACCCAAGTGACAGAACACCATTTTCTTGACACCTTATGTTATTACTAAATAGGCGATTCACCGCAGTTGTCCATAGTCATCTTATCACCACTTAATGTATCAGTCGTGTTTACACCACAAAAATTATTCGAGCCAAGCTAATTTCTGACACTGTGCTTCTGGTTTTTTAATCTTAATGCTTCAGATACCTAACCGAAAATTTCGGAACAAATAGTAATAAATTTAGGGGTATAATGCTAACAGCATTTGCTTGGGTTTGAAAAAACCCATCTATAGCTTACATACGAGACTTTCAATGACCATTACATTAGTTATATAACCAACGTATTTCTGAACAAAAATTTCATTCTTGTAGTGTCTTTCCTGCTCGCGTTCAAATATATCACCCCGAGATATAACTTTAGATATTGTGCAGCTATCTATACTAATACTACCAGATAGAAAGGTTGGCTGTGTGCGTGCGTGTGTGTGTATGTGTGTGTGGAGCAGTCAGCCTATTTCGATATCTACACTCCTGGAAATTGAAATAAGAACACTGTGAATTCATTGTCTCAGGAAGGGGAAACTTTATTGACACATTCCTGGGGTCAGATACATCACATGATCACACTGACAGAACCATAGGCACATAGACACAGGCAACAGAGCATGTACCATATCGGCACTAGTACCGTGTATATCCACCTTTCGCAGAAATGCAGGCTGCTATTCTCCCATGGACACGATCGTAGAGATGCTGGATGTAGTCTTGTGGAACGGCTTGCCATGCCATTTCCAGCTGGCGCCTCAGTTGGACCAGCGTTCGTGCTGGACGTGCAGACCGCGTGAGACGACGTTTCATCCAGTCCTAAACATGCTCAATGGGGGACAGATCCGGAGATCTTACTGGCCAGGGTAGTTGACTTACACCTTCTAGAGCACGTTGGGTATCACGGGATACATGCGGACGTGCATTGTCCTGTTGGAACAGCAAGTTACCTTGCCGGTCTAGGAATGGTAGAACGATGGGTTAGATGACGGTTTGGATGTACCATGCACTATTCAGTGTCCCCTCGACGATCACCAAAGGTGTAAGCCCAGTGTAGAAGATCGCTCCCCACACCATGATGCCGGGTGTTGGCCCTGTGTGCCTCGGTCGTATGCAGTCCTGATTGTGGCACTCACCTGCACGGCGCCAAACACGCATACGACCATCATTGGCACCAAGGCAGAAGCGACTCTCATCGCTGAAGACGACACGTCTACATTTGTCCCTCCATTCACGTCTGTCGCGACACCACTGGAAGCGGGCTGCACGATGCTGGGGCGTGAGCGGAAGACGGCCTAACGTTGCGCGGTACCGTAGCCCAGCTTCATTGAGACGGTTGCGAATGGTCCTCGCCGATACCCCAGGAGCAACAGTGTCCCTAATTTGCTGGGAAGTGGCGGTGCGGTCCCCTACGGCTCTGCGTAGGATCCGACGGTCTTGGCGTACATCCGTGCATCGCTGCGGTCCGGTCCCAGGTCGACGAGCATGTGCACCTTCCACTGACCACTGGCGACAACATCGATGTACTGTGGAGACCTCACGCCCCACGTGTTGAGCAATTCGGCGGTACGTCCACCCGGCCAACCGCATGCCAACTATACGCCCTCGCTCAAAGTCCGTCAACTGCACATACGGTTCACGTCCACGCTGTCGCGGCTTGCTACCAGTGTTAAAGACTGCGATGGAGCTCCGTATGCCACGGCAAACTGGCTGACACTGACGGCGGCGGTGCCCAAACGCTGCGCATCTAGCGCCATTCGACGGCCAACACCGTGGTTCCTGGTGTGTCCGCTGTGCCGTGCGTGTGATCATTGCTTGTACAGCCCTCTCGCAGTGTCCGGAGCAAGTATGGTGGGTCTGACACATCGGCGTCAATGTGTTCTTATTTCCATTTCCAGGAGTGTACTTTGCCTCTGAAAAGCAGTGTTCCGGTACAGTGTTCTTCCCGAAGGATGCAGCCTATAAAACATCATTTAAATCTTAGAGGACTGAACCACCAAAAATACTTTATAAGACTGGATACTATCAGATGGACGTGGAGTAATGGTCGAGGTTTAGAAACGGAATACAGAGGAAAACAAACAGCTAAACCTTATTCCAAGTGTAATTTTGTTTGTTGGAAGACAAAAATTTGTAATGAACTATTGTGTAGGGACTTTCTGCTGTATTTCTTGCGTTTATGTTGTCATTAATTGATTACTTACGTATAGTTAGAAAATTATTTAATTTAGCTAATAAACAGAGATATTATGACCGGTTTAATACCTTAAACATTATGCTTAATTTACGGCTGAGGTCTTGAACCTGTGTTGAGATGTGTATATTTACCAGTTTTTATCATATTACGTTGAATATTCATGTCAGAAATATATATTTTGTGCAAACTGTTATTATTAAATAACTAGATGATCATCGAGGAGGTAAATGTTTTTAGTTCAACTACTCCAATAATCTAAAATCACCCAACCATCTGGTGAAGTCTCGCTGCTATAAGGTACTTTTTAATGCTACACAGCACATCTAAAATTTAGAAGTTTACTAAAGACTGGAAACTAAATAAATTATAAATAAATCTGACTAGGTTTCATAGGCATTTCCGCGAACGCTAGTGAAACTGTCAGTAATTATCTAACTAATGGGCTCAAGTAGTAAGACATGAAATAGATAATTCACTACAAATGCATTAATTTAATGTCTTAGTAATGTAATGAAAATGTGGGAAGTAAACTAAATTAGTTCAATCCGATTTTATATTAGAGAAACCACCCCAGCAACCTTGGATAATCAGCCAGTGGGCAACATAATTTAGAAATTAATATTTGAAAGGCAGGAAGCTTTGTGCACTACTATACACACGAAATGTCTCGAAGAAAATAATAAATCATTCTCAGAACTGAATGCAAAGGTTGCTCTAATTATTTACCTTGAATTTCGGGACACAAATTATACAGAGAGTATTGAAAATTGTTTATGAGTGGACAGAAAGGAATAGATGTTGGGTGTCTTGGAAGGAGGTAAAGCTGAAAATTAGAAAACGCATTAGGCATCAGCACTTAATCCATAAAGCGTAGAAGAGAAAAATTTCATTATTTGAACTTAAATCATCAGGAAATAGGTGTACACGCAGTTATCATAAAACTGTGATTGCGTTTTGCTTTCTGATCTGCGCAAGTTTTCATGAAAATCCTCGTTAGTTTTTCGATACACTGAGCAAACATCTAGCTACGTTCTACTCCAGTGTGGGGATACTCTTGAGAAGATCAGGTAGATCTAGCCCTACAACATGGTCTCTAGTATGCAAGTATAAATGCACCGTTCCCATTTAAAGATTTCTGTTTAAAGATCTGTACTTCCAACCTTGAAAATGGCTGTAATATAAATAATGGTCCAGTATGAATGTAGAGATATTGATGACTTTCATTCAAAGAAGCTTGCTGGATGACCTGGTATATCTAATCCTGAAAAATATTTCAGTGCAAATGAAGGTTCAGTGTGCAAGACGCTTTTAATCCATTTGATTCAAGGAACACTTTTAGAGAACCCGTACCTCTAGGTAATCTTTAAAGATGTCATTGCGTAAACGACGCTCCAATAAGCAAGTAGCTACGAACCATCCCGATGGATAAGAACTGTATAAGATATCGAGTCCCTCTTTTTCTAAAACACGCTGGACTGTAAAGGTGTGCTTGTGGTAAAAATTTAATTACATTATGGAAGAAAGGAACTAGGATCTGCCATCAAAACTAAGTAATCATAAAAATAGTAAAGTAATTTTTCTGCCAGTTTTCCGTTATGTCAAATTTGTTTAAAAGTAAATGTATGTGCATAATTTTCTGTAATAACTCAAAGAGTCCAAGTTCTTACCACTTATTCAACATTCAAAGCACCACAATAGAACGAAGTTGAGACGTGTTTTAATTCTTCTACACCAGTAAGATGCATACACTTTGGACCAACTTCTGCCATTTGGGGACTTGCTACCTTACATAGGCAACCACTCTTCTCTTTCGCTTCTGCAAGATTAATGCAAAGGTCGGGTACAGAGCGGAGGTAATGTTGAAATATGCCTGTGATGATTCCAGCTCAGAAATGGAGAAATCACCTTGAAAGGTGCTGGAATTATGGGGAGCATGAATATGAGTATCATAGCACACCATCTTCTTCTCAAATTTTCAATAGGTTTACAAGCCTTATTTTGACGCATCTCAGCATTAATGTTTCGCTCTGCTTAAATATTAATATTATAGCTCAAAATAATCATTGAAGTAAATAATAAATTGTCTTAAATGATAAGAAAACGGTTTTAAATATTTCTTCAGGGACGGTACACTCAAATTAAATTGTTCTTTACTCCATTTATTTAGGTTTGGAAAATAAAAACTTAAATTTCAACGGCAACTTCACGAAGTTAAACTGAAACGTAAGTTCCTGTACCAGTTTCCTCTAAACTGCATGGTTGCATAAATAAAATATAAATTTGACCGAAGTTTTTATCGCGAATATGCCACCATACCTTAATCATTTACCTTTGTAATTTGGATAACAAGCCAGAGCTACAAATTATGAGTTATCTGTGTCTGTACAATATTTTGCTAAAATGATTCGTCTAGCCTCAAAACGATACTAAAAGACTAGATTTCTGAGTGTCTATTGCAATAAAATCTAGGACTTACGTTAGGCAACCCCGTAACATTGGCGTGCGTTTAGAACGGAAGGTCAAGAATATAAACAGTAAACTTACCTGCCACGACAAATGGCACGACAGCAGTTTCTGGAAACACTCCAGATTTGTCTAAGGCATTCAAAACTGACAGGTATTTACAAATCAGGAACATGCTTCTTGCTTAAGGAAAAGTCGACTACAACATTTGAGATGTTTCCCAATAGTAATATTGCAAATCAACTAGTCACGGCATAGAGTATAACGGAACACTTTTTAGTGTCTACTCTAAACAGATATCATGTAGAAGTTACAGTTCTTCACAAATAATAAATTTCCTATTTTGCAATGTGACTTTGATTTCATTTTACACGATACTCCTGAAGGAAGCGTTTCTATAATTAACATTTGCATTTGTTACCCTTGATCATCTGATATGGAGCCCCTTACGTTTAGGTCCGTTGAATATGATCGTATATCTTAAAAGAAAACTACCCCATCTACTAGTAGTTGAGGCGGTGCGGCCCGTGCTCAACGCCTCACAATTAAGGATCGGTGGCGTGCGGAGGTTAAGGAAAGGGAGACTAATCGGTTCGAGGTGACTTGTAGCTCCCGCATGAGAACTCTCATCTGTACTTCAGGAGTGGGTGCGTCCTGACTGGTTGTGGGTTAATTATGACACCTCTGATCTGGTAGACAGAAGTTTATTGTTATCCTTAGGCTCCTTTGCTCGCCACCGTAAAGTCGTCGTCGGTGTGGTTGCCGAGTTAAGGTTCACTGTCAATATTGTGATGTGAGGCATGGAGGCAGTAGCACTGCGTAGTCGAATTGGGTATATTTATCGTCCTCCCTATATATTATTCGTTGTGCTAACTCACTGGAGAGATTGTTAAATACTGCACTTTGTCTCTGTGCATGGCGCGGAAGTATAAACCTTAGGTGTCGCCGAATACGCGTCCGTCTCACGTAGAACTCAGGACCGAAGTGTTCTTACTAGCAAAACCCAGTTTCCGCCATCCCTTTGAATTACCCCCACTCTAGGTATTTCTCGAAGTTTCAAAATCAGATGAACAAATATCAATTTTCTATTGGCTCCAACTATCCCCACTTGAGATCAGTGTTGAGAATTTACAGTTTCGGACCTAACATCAGAGACGCTTTCTCCAACGGTCCGCGTGCAAACGTTTATGCTAAGGCATGTGCTCTACGAGTCGGTCAAAATCTTATAGCCTGTTGTCAGAAGCATGCATGGAATTTTAACAATGAGGCGCCAAATTTGTCTTGAGGGCAAAACAGACAATAGAGTAAGGTTATTTGTTTACAGGGATTGCAAAGGGAGTTTACTGACCTACGTAGAGTGGCCTTGTCACTGTGGCGATCTCCGGAGTGTATGCTAGCATTATGGCATATGTCTATTCTGGTATATGTCATTTATTTATATTTATTCGTCTGTGTCAATGTCTTTCTGATATCAGGTTATATGTCGTCTCAGTGTTCTTAGGTGACAGGGGTATGCGTCACAGTAGATAAACCAGGAACAGGCAAACCGGCTCTCAAGCGCTGTCCTTGTTTAGACTTTCACCTGTTGTAGGTGTGAAGTATGCTTGATCGCAAACCAAAACAACATTAAACTCAAAAATCCTACTCTATTGCCAGAGTATGATTCCCCATATTTGGTTCTCCTAGTTCGCGAATACTTCGCACTCATACCCCTGTATGCTGAAATCGTCAGTTACTTTAGTTTTGGGAGTCTAATAGCTGTTTTCATATATATGGTGATTAATGAACATAGTTCTTTATTTTTAACGAAAACACTACACTGAAGTAGAATGATGAACCTTTGCAACCAGAAACTATATTACTGAAAAGTATCGTTTCAAAATTAGAACGTAATGCATTAGTTTAAAGAAAACGTTTAATGTCCATTGCTATAATATGATATTCCTGGAGTTCTCCGCTCAAGAGCACCATTTACTGTCACGGAAATGGCCAATCAAAAGCTGTTACAGTAAAAATGCGCTATATTCAGACCCATTTTCATGATTCCGGTTGAAATTTTCATGACAAGTTTACCAAAATTATTTCTGGAATTTTTATTACGTGAACTACGTAAACCCTTTGACAAAAAGTTTCGTCAGACTACATCAAAAGCAAGATGTCGAAGTCTGGCGTCCCGCGTAACACGCTGTAGTGTTAATGCATAGATCATCCGTTACACCTAAACTCACTCTAAACTGCTCACTGCGTCTATTTAATATATTTGAGTGCTGTATATAGCAGGAGTACTCAAACCTCTGTCATTAATGGTTCATCATTAATGCACGTGTTTATAGATTTCTCCTAGCCACAGGCACGAAACGGTTGACTGACGGCGGACTTAGACACTAATACCCCCTTACTGTAATGGATCTAATGGATTTGAATTAGGTAAAACGGATGTCAGCTACGATGGTGATCGAAGGCAGGTTTACGGAATCGAACAGAAACTGTAGCGTGGCTGTCTCCAAATGTTGTATAATCACGCTATCGCAATGCTTTACTTTGTACCTTCAAACAAAAACTGTAAAGTACAGCAAACGGGTCTTTAAATAGCTGAATATCAGGAATAATACTTCCTTAGGGATATCTAAAATATCTCTAATTTGTGTAACAACGAACCATTCATTCTGAAAATCTCCGATTTGATTCCGATTCTGTAGAACCCAAGCTTCAATTTTTCTTGGTTTTCTCAGATCGGGAGGTGAATACTTTAGTAAGTTATATACTTTACGAATTTTCTAACATTTCGTGTCTTTCTTTCACGCTTGTAGAGCTTGACGAGGGTGCGCAGCGATGGACGGTGCTTCCAGAAAACCAGCTCTTTTCTGGCTTGGTACCTTCTGCCAAAACACGTCAAGGGATATATGGAAGACATAGTAGCGGCTGGGAGAGCACAATCGGGAAACATTCGGAACAAAGCTGTGCTGAAACGGGAAATCTTGGTAGTCTCTCGCTTCATTGCTTTTGGTAGAAGTTTAGTGAGTGCAATACTCCTAACCTTGGCCGAATTGCTAAAATGACCTTTCCTTTTCAATTCCTAACCCTAACATATCAAACCGAACTTCGACGTGTTTACACTTAAGAATAGCTGAACCAATGCAGGCAGCAAACAGTTTTAATTACATTTAGTACTCTGTATTTGAAAACTGTGCAATTATTACATTTGTTCAACACGCCTGAAGAAAGTTCTAGTAGACCAACTGTTGTTTCCGGTTAAGAACTTCGCAAATCCCTCATTCTCATATTTTAAGGCATGATCCTGTTCAGATACAATACAAATCAGTATTTACACACCCTTTACGTTATCATTGCCAAAAATTCATTACTCATGTTAAGAAACGTTATAAATACATGTGCACCTGTTATGTAAAACTTCTATATTAGCCGCATTGTTATTTTGTAAAGTGCACATTAGAAAAGAACAAGTACTGTTGAATTATATGTTTTCTTTAAAAAGAAGCCACCGTTTATGTGTTCCCTCTGATATCTCCTAGAACTTGTGTCATTGAGCTTCTTTTAAGCAATCAAACAGAAAAATGAGAGAGATACCAATCGGTTGTTCTGTTGTCCGACCAGGATTGAGTAAATGGTCCCTTGCACAGCAGTGACGGGAATCTTCTAGCTCACTAGCAGTGAATGGCCTGCCCAAACGTTACGTTTTATTGCACGTGAATGTAAACTGTCGATTACTGCCTTCTGTTCGTTCCATAAAGACTACAGTCTGTTCAGAGTCTGAAAACTTATAGAAACACTTGTTTTGTGCGTGAATTCATCATCATCATCATCATCATCATCATCATCATCATCACTATTATTATTAGTATTACTATTATTACTAGTATTACTGTTATTACTAGTATTACTATTATTGTCATCATCACTATCATCTTCCTTCGAACGCTCTCTAAGACGGTTATGCAGACAGTGGGAGTCCCAGAAACCTCTGTTCATGCAACTGATAAGACATTTATCATTGAAAGAAATCCAGATCGACTAATTTTTATGAATAATAGCTCACGATGCAAAGAAATGTCACAAATGTCTCAAAGCAGATGGACATCACTTACAACAAGCTTAGCACTCATTATATTGCAAGTTACTATTTACTTATGAGTTTGTAACATAGCAGTTAGGACGTGAAATTCAACGGTGTAAACATACACACTTACAAGCAATTAGGATCTGGCCATAAAATGAAAGCTCTCTATTTAAAATAGGAATCGTCTTCTTCTTAACAGCTGGTCCCACTATAAAACACATTTGATCTAGTGTTTTTAATGGTAACATATTTTCAATAGATTACTTCAAGAGCAATAGAAATAAAAAGTTTGCGCTGTAAGAACTATTTTGAGAATTTAATTCTAACGTGCGGTATCCTACAGTTAAAACAAACATCAAGTACCCCCCTCCCCCAATTATATTTTGTTAAAGCGAAAACAATCATCTCTGGAGTATGAATTTAAGTAGAATATTGAAGATACACTATTAAAAAAGAAGGGACCGGTAGAAAATGATGCAGTTACATATTGAATAAGTTGCCTTTGGTGTAGTGCTGTATAACTGCAACACGTTTTAATATTAAACCATAATATTTAATTGCAACGTTGTGTATATTTAATATTTGCAGCAAGCCAGCATTGTTTGTGTAGTATTTAGTAGATATATGAGAAAAGTTAATTAAAGTCCCGTGACCCAAACCATGCTTTTCCACACAGCACACAGTTGGTCATCAATATACGGGCACACGCTGCTATGTTTCAATGACGAAATTCTCATGCAACATTGTTTAACTTCCTGCATACGAGGACATTGGCGACGCACGAACAAGAATGTTATTGGAAAGGAACTGTTACAGGCCTAACCTTAGACTATCTCCAGTATTTGTCAGATAAGATGACTGGGGAAGTCCTAGAAGAAGCCTCAGTCGAGGTCAATGGCCCCGGCGGAATTTAAACGACGGACCGCAGATTTACGCGTCGGTGGCTAAACGATAGCGACTATCCGTATCAGTAGCCATCGATTACTTCAGCCTCTTAGACTATTATGTGTTTCAAATAGGAAGAGTTCTGGAGTCCAGCTAATCAGATGCCGTATCACACTCAGCGTTGCCAGCTTGTTACCCCACTCACTTTATACTTCCCTCTCTCTCCCTCTCTCTCTCACTCATACAACATGCAGGTCTCCTGGCAGACGTAGGGGTAGGCGACTAATTTTTACAAATTTTTACAATGACATAGTTGCCAAAATCAAAAGTGGAAAAAGTATTTTCGCAAGTTATGTTAATTTGTAAATACTATAACTATAATTATAGTTTATGAATTACCTGTTTATCTATTGCAGTGGAAGTGCCAGTGGCTCATTCATATCGCTGTCAATGTCACTTCCGTTAAGAGATAATTCGTCATTGTCACCGTCTTCATCGTCTGAGCCTTGCAAACTTATGATTATAGATTCCAAAATCTCGTCACGTGCTATTTCTTTCTTAAAATCCTCTTCTTCTTGAATACTTTCTGCATACTTTACGCAGTTTTCCCAGTCCTGTTGTGTAATCTTGCCAATTTCTTCGTGAACAAGTCGTTCAACGTCCGTCAGTGTAAAAGTATTGTTTCTGATTGCAACCTCCCTGTTTATTTGAGCCCACACCAACTCAATTGGATTATATTGCCAGTGGTAAGGTAGGAGGCTTATTACCCTGTGTCCCATTTCAATTTCAAGTTGATCCAGCTGATACACTTTTTCCGTGTTTTTAAACTGTAGTAGTCTTTGCAGTAACTCATTATTAGTTTCTGTTTCCGAAAATTTTTGAAGAACGTGTACACCTTAGAAAAAGTACTTCGAGCCTAACTTGGCGATACCAGCCTTTTTGACTCGCCACTAAATTCACCGCAAGGTGCCATTGCACTATCTAGCTCTTAATCTACTTTTGTGTAAAGAACAACTAAATATTGATCTCAACTCTCCAGAGTAAATAAACACTTCTTATCCAGCATTCACTCATAAACATAAGCATACAGCATTCCACAGGCTAACAGGAAATGAAGTGTTTGCTCTTTCACGAATTAAACACCTTGACTTATTCACAGTAATTCTTTTATCACGTCATGTCAGTAGTTTAAATTCTTTAAAAGTATATGTACATACACACAAACCACTTTGAACACTATAGTTAATAGAGATTACGAACCAGTCATAAACAAAGATATGTGACCAGACACGTTTTGCCACGTTCTCTCTTAACCATTGAGCTACCATGGCCATCATTCTATCCGGACGAAAACTGGTTCCGGGGGTTCAAATCATTAACAGAACTTTTCAGTCGGACTCTACCTTTCCAATCTTCGGCCTGGTGTGAGAGAATAATTAATTTCCATTAAGCCTTGTTAGTCGTGCATGTATCTATGAGATAATTTTGTTTCATTATTATGGCAACAAATATACGTAAGGGCTTGCCGTGGCAGGACATTTTCCATCATACCTTTGTTATTACTTCCTGTAAGTTTCAACCATTTCTCTCTAATGCTAAGTTTGCAAAAGAGGCAAACGTCACCACATGTGTGCTGTTATATCTGTCACATACATTGCGCCAACAGGCATTAGGATTGTCGTCGCTATCGGATACAAGCACGTCATTGATAGAGAATGCTGATATAAGTAGTTGCGTTGTTGCAAGGTAAATGAAAGTGTGCTTCTTTATTACTGTGAATCGTAGGTTTGAAAATGAATCAAGTATATGATTTGGAAAATCCTGAGGATTTGGAGGAGCTACATCGCCTTATTTTCGACGATGATGCGCTGCCGATTGAGAATAATTTTGTAGAAACTGATTCCGAATATGAAAACATAACTGAAACACGATCTGTGATCACCGATACAGATCATGATGTTGATGAGGAGGAAAGTAATAAAGTGCTAGAAAATGATCAAATTTACTGTTTTGGCGCGTACAAAAGACACAAGATGATAGTAATGAAGATATTGATGAAGATAGCAACAGTAATGTGACTATGTGGGTTCGTAGAATTAAAAGTCCAACTCGCTGAAATATAAATCGCTCTCCACTTCCGTAGAAATACGCTTCGTACACTTCTGGTAACTCATAACCGTACACTGCTCACTAGCACTGCGCTTTGCAGGGCTTCCTGCCAAAAACTAAACTCTCTTCAGAGGTCCAGAGGTAGTCCTAGTCGGGCGGGGCTATTTTTCTTTCTCCCCGTCCGGGTGTCTTATGCCGCAGTACCTAGCCGCTTTGCGGCTTAAGCTGCGAAATGAGCTAGCATTTGGTTTCATGTTCTGCTGGGGTATTTCAATTTGTTTGGAATTTGGAATGGGATGCCCTTGTTTAAGTCTCGTAGGCAGCTGCACTTAATCGTTCCCCTGTATTGGGAGACCCGATTTAATTTTTTGCTCCGTTTTGGTTAGGGGTTGTGTAGCGCTTGATCCATCAGGCGTAAAAACTGGTCCCATAGATATCTGGGGTTCCTCTTGGGTTAACCAAGGGGCCCCAAGACGTCTCTCGGTAGTCTGAAGGACGGCAAGCGTCTTTGATCCCTCTGGTCATACCTTCCCAGGGAGTTCACTAAAGGGTTGGGTTGAATTTGGATTTTGTCGTACATTGATCGTGCCCTCTCGCGAATGACATCGACAATGTACGGGATCTGGGAGTGCTCATATAGGATATGAGCAGGGAATCTCCAGCCTGTATCGTAAATGATGTGAAGTGCCTTGTTCTGCAGCGTCTGGAGCCTGACGAAAGTGGTATCAGCCACTGTTCCCCAGATCTCACAGCCGTACAGAATCATAGGTGGAATGATCGCCCGATACAGATGGAGTTTGAGTCGGATGGGCATTGTTGATCTGAAAATAGGGTACAGGCTCTGGAGTGCGACGTGCCCCAGGTGGACCTTGCCCTTTACGTGCGGAACGTAAGTTAACTTGTGGTCCAGCGTCACCCTGAGATACTTCGCCGTTTGCACCCATGGGATTCTACGGCGCCGTAAAACGAAGTTCTGCTGCAACCGGTTGGCTCTGGTTGTCACCATGAGAATTGCAGAGCTCATCTCCGGGTTAATTGCCATTCACCATTTTGCGCTCCATTCGCCAATGGCCCGGAGCTGGGTTTGGATTTGCCGGAAGCTGTACCGTGTGTTCCTATTTACTGTGAAGATCATGAGATCATCCGCATACTGACAGGTTTGAGTGTTGTGGTGCGTTGGAATGTCGGCCATGTAAGCTGCGAAGAGCGCCGACGACAGCACGCTGCCTTCCGGCCCTCCAGCGCCAATGGGCCGCTCTGTGGACAGCTCCCCCTCCACCTTTACTCGGAAGCTTCGGTTTACTAAAGTCTCTCGCTCGCTCGCAGATACTGGTAGGCTTGTGTTAGCCTGAAGATTGTTGCTGTGTGCCCACCCAGGATAGGGTTTAACCACAGATAGGATTTTCTTTTCGGGATGGGTTAGGATGACTGTTTTTATTTTAGGATGGTGGATTGCATATGAGGTAGTCTATTGACTCCTCTAGAAGGATAGAATGCTATCACTAGCACCCTGGCGTAGAAAGAATTATTTTATTTTATTTTAGTTTGAAATGAATTTTGACTGAATTTTTGTTTAATTTTGAGACCAACAACTCTTGGTAGATTATGGGAGCTCAGCTTTTGCTGCTGCCTCTGCACGCAGGCACTCCTATTTATACGCGACTCAGCGGTTCGAGAGATTTCTCTACAATGGAGAAGAAGTTGCACGAGAAGCTTGGCGGTCTTACCAGGCGGCGGGAGGAGGGGAAAAACATGGTCCAGTGACTCCAAGTTACTACTCTCCCCAAGCCCTCAGCGAGTACCAACCAGCCACATGAGTAGGCGTTGTCCTAACTCTATCCGTCTCCTTCGCGTCCTGCCATCTGGATTTGGCTAGTCGTAACTGATGTCTCACGACAAAAATGATGATGATAATGATAATGATGATGATGGTAATGATGATATTGATGATAAAAACTGCCTAGAGTCGTAGGGAATTCCAAAACTATGAAAACTGAATTTGACTGCTGGAAACTTTTCGTCAGTGATGACATTCTGCATAATTGTTCAACACACCAGCAGACGCATAGATGATTTGAAAGCGAAATATGAACGCGAGAGTGATTGCAGAAACACATACGTAAAAGAAATGAAAGCCTTTATTGCGTTATTATACCTTGCTGGGGTGTTCCGCGGAGGACGCAAAATATTCACGGCTTCTGGAAAACAGATAACCTTGGTGTCAATATTTTCAGTTTGACTATGTCTGAGAAACGCTTCCGATTCATAATAAGATGCATTCGTTTTAAAGAAATCGAAAACAGGTAATAAAACACAATTACAATAACAACAACAACAACAACAACAACAACAACAACAACAACAACAACAACAACAACAACAACAACAACAACAACAACAACAACAACAACAACAACAACAATAATAATAATAATAATAATAATAATAATAATAATAACAATAATAATAATAATAATAATAATAATAATAATAATAATAATAATAATAATAATAATAATAATAATAATAATAATAATAATAATAATAATAATAATAATAATAATAATAATAATAATAATAATAATAATAATAATAATAATAATAATAATAATAATAATAATAATAATAATAATAATAATAATAATAATTAGTTTGACCATATGCTGCTGAATTCGTTTATAACTTGTAAAAGTAAATACGGCAAGCTATTCTCGCGAAGTTTTTGTGCTAGAGAAGATGCATGAATAAAGTTCTGTATTTCCTTTAAGTGGAATATGGGGCGTTCTGAACCACGCAATCTCAAGACCCGTAGGCAACGGTTTGAGGATCAGATGTTTCCTGATCCGAGAGATTCCAGGATGAGTGATCAGCCAAATGCCGAAGTGAAAATACGAAGGAGGTGAGGTGATAGAAGATATGATGGAGCAATCGGTGGAATTCTGGCGGGGGAAACTGGAGGACCGGAAGGAAACCCACCCCAGGCCATGTTGTCCACCACATATCTCACTTTGTGGTCGCCAGGGATCGAACCCGGGAGGCCTTGGTGAGAGCCAGTCAACCATAACGCGGCCAGTCCAGGGAGACATGTAGACAGACTTATTTCATTTTAGGACGAGTGTTATATAGATATAAATACTATGACGGTGAGGAAAGTGGTTAGAAGTGCTTAACTTCAAGTAAAGTTTAACTATTTAACTACTGTTTTATACATTAATTTCTGAACCCATACGTATTTATTATAATTATTTTATGTCTATATATGAAAACTGAGAAATCTTAGATTCGCGGGATAATGTTGGAACTATGTTGGAAAACAGCGAAGATAAGACGAAACTAAAATCATTGATACTCGTGAGTTAAATGTTGCGTATTTTATGTAGAATAACACAGTTATTAAGATGTGTTTATAATTATTTTATTTGTAATTGAGTATATGTTTGCAGTGCTGAATATCATTCGCGTTATTTTAAAATAAATACGTAAAATTTTCAAATTGTAGTAACAAAATTACTACTCCTTGTTGTTATAATTAAATATGCACTGAATATTATATGTATGCTATGTGATGATCAGACATCGGATCCCGTACACTTAGCAATCAATGTACGCGCACAGGTACTACACAAGGAAAGCACGACTTCAACAAACGGCCGTGTCAAAAAGTATACTGAAGCGCTGTGTGTATACAGTCCGGTACGGATACAAAGTGTAACCCACGTTACAAGTGCCATCCTTCTCATTGCTTTCGATACGGGAGTTACAGTGAACAACCATGTTCAATCGTATATCGTCGAATTGAATTTTCTGCGCGTCTCGCTGAAACAATGTAAAAATATTGGGAGAAATTTAGTTCGATATCACATGACGTTAATGGTGCATATGAGTAGTACAAATCATTTTCTTATGTGTGTCCGAGACTTAGTATATTTCTTATATTACGCAGCACTGTAAATCCAGTATTTTTGTGTTGAATACTGGACAATTCATTTTTTGTCCGTTTGGCAGGTGGTGCATTCTCTATGTTGTTAAATTTTGCAGACACCTCCTGGACAGCTTTTAGACAACTCGGAAGTATATTATTCAAGCTGTTTAATGGTTGTTGATAATATCCAAAACCTTTGATTTATAAAATGGAGATTGTCCAATAATTGTTGTGAAATTAATGCTATTGATGGAAGGTAGATCTAACTGTGCGGAAAGCAATAGTTGTAATGAATCTAAAGCTAAGCGTTACGAACCGGACTATCCCTGCGTGTTGTCCCCGGGACTGACGTCAGCAGTTAGATACTGTGAGACTCGTAAACTTTATATGCCTTTAAAGGTGTACGGGCTCCGATGTTTGGTAATGACTCTGTGAGTTAAAGAATTGAACAGAAAGTAATTGGAAAAATTCACTTTTTACATTTTTAATTAGGCTTTAAAATGTCATTTGCTATGCTTTTTTCCCTAAAAGCTAGCATTACCATACGTACCAGGCTGGCACTTTTCACCGCTGCCGACATATACGAAGTTGGCATTCAAACACCGAGAGGGCACCGTTGATATAATCGACGTTGGCAGCAACAGCGTTAAAAGAGAAATGCTTAGAATTCGAGTCGAATCTTTCATTCTTTGCAGTGCTTTAATATTTGTATTCCAATCTAATCGAATATATTAATTTAAATTTATAGTTAAATTTGAGTTGGGTTTTTTACTATGGTTTCGTGTGGTTTATTATTCAATAATAATGGCTGTTTAGATTTATTTGGTCTTTACCGCCAATAGTTCATATGGATGAGGTCATTATTAGTCAAGTCTGTCCCTTGAACCCCGAACTGCAGGCGTTTCCGACATCGTGAACAGGTTATTACACTGCGGCGGTGGAGAGCTGTTTTTCGCTAGGACATTTTGTGAGCTATTTCCAGACGAGATGGAGCAGACCACAGCTCCCAGAATTTACATGGTTGAATGCTTCTTTCAAACTGGAAGGACATGAGCTGAAGTTTATCGTCATTGGTCGTTGTGCGTTGTTTCCTCCGTCCTTCCCCAGAATTTTAAGCCTCGAGTCAAGGTATAATAGAATAGGATTAAATACAGTTAAGATTATTAGTCTAACCTTGTTAGATTTTCATGTATTCCTAAAATGCTGCAACTGTTTTGTGACTTTAGTTGTATTATTGTTACTCAGCGTTTTGTTTGTTATTTTCTTAACTTATTCAGTATAAAAAAGTTTTATTTACTACTGTAAAAAGTAGTAACCATTTCTGTTATTCTATTTGTTTCATTTATACCCCGCCTTTAAGTTCAGTGGTCATATCGGCGGTCATTCTCCTTTGGAACATATCGAAGGTGTTAACTCATATTCGTTGGAATTTAATCATTAGATCACGCACACAATCACACTCTCATTCATACTTCCAGACTCTGGGGACGATAGGAAATCATCTTGGTCGGAGAAAAGTCCACACCCCCAACCGGGATTTGAAAACCCGGAACCCTTCGAACGGCAGGCAGGCGCTCTACCGAACGAGCTACCATTTCTGTTTTGGAAAAGTGTTATTATGGTTGAGTAAGTCCTCGCTACAAAAAAAAAAAAAAAAAAAAAAAAAAAAAAAAAAAGGAAAAAGTTTAACTATGCATTTATCAACAAGTATACATTTTCTGTTTGCGACTTAGTGATATCCACGAGAAAGAAGTTCTAAATAAAAATACTTGAAAGGTAGGATACAAAGGTGATTCCGCTAAGGTGACTCCGAAACTGTCGGCATCCACCCCCACCGCTCAACTTTCTCTAGTCCTCTGCCAGAGGCACTGGTGATAAACTCGCTTCCAAGTACTGACGTCACGCCCAGATAATCTACCAGCGATAAAGGCTGCTACGACGAGGCCCGGAATGGTTGCTGTTTTGTTTCTTGAAAATCGGGCATAAAAGCCTTGGGAATTACATGTTTATAAAATGTTTGCCATACATGTTTTCTTTGTTCATTGATTTACAAAGCATTAAACACATCTGCGTTAAGTGGTATGAGATAAATATTTATTCTTAATCTACATTCTTTTAAATGGCATTCTATTATAATTCGAAATAATGAATATTAGTATTTTTCCTGGCGTATGGAGGTAGAACTTAGTGCTAAAAGTATTGCAGCTTATTAGGATACATTTTCTATATTGCGTTTGGCTTCCTAGAATAATTTCGACATAATATAGAACAAGCCCAGTAAATTATAAACAAGTGTCATTAATTCTATTTATTAAACACGTGACCATTTTTTCAGTAAATTGTCAAAAAATCAAGGCACATTCACGCGAAATTTAGCTCTCCATCCCTGTGTTTATGCACCTTAGCCTGCCGTCAGACGGACGTTTTCTTTTCTTTATTATCTTTTGGTAGGTTTAGGATTTCCATGTTAACGTAACCATAGGTAAGTATTTACGTAGATGCCTAAAAATCTTCTGTTGTGCGCACCTCCAAAGCTACACTGAATAGTCTTTTTAATACTTACCTCAGAAGAGGACCTAACTGCCCGAACAATAGCAGCATGTGAAGATATTCGACACTAACAAGGAATTTTGGATAGAGTACGACAGAGTTTTCTTCGCCGCTGTCAACTTTTCATTGAATACGCAGGCCATCATTTCGAGTAGTTTCTATAAACCTGATGCAAAGAGTTACAGTTAATTTTTTATTTCATATAAGTTCATTCACCGCTTAAACTACCTTCCATTTAAACGTATAGCATGTGAAAGTATTAAGCAAGATTCAAACTTTTTAGAAAGAATTTTACTTAATTAAGTTAACCAGGTGAAATTGCTCCGTAAAATGCGCACATTTATACAAGAATTTAAAGCTTAGACAAAATATTAAAAAAACAGCCAAACAATCAAACAAAACAGGCAAAAAGTAAACGAGACTCGAACTCGTTTACCCTCCATTTTCGTATGTCGTGCATTCAAGTGGTACCATCATTTGCAGTGGCAAACTGGCACTTCAGAAACTTAGAGCCATAACTTCCACATTTGAACAAAGCGGCCATGAACCTCCTATAAAATTACTTTTTAAGACGTCTCCATTTGCTCTGAAAATATTTCGATGTAGTTCATTGACAGCCTATATAAAGTATACCCACGCAACTTAAGGAAAAAACGTCTCCTGCCGTCTTCCATTAACTTGATTATTTTGATCATTGTTTAATTTTTATTTGCTTTTTGTTTATTTATCTTTGCAGATCTTATATATCTAAACTCGCTCATATCGACTTTTGGGCTTCTTCCCCAAACAACACTAGCACCTTCAACTTTATCTCCTGAGAAGGAATGTCTTATGTAGACAAACACTGTTAACTCAAATGTTGTATGCCAGTGATAGCACCACAGTATATAGGGTGATTTTTTTATAAGCGTAAAGCGTGTGCAAAATGTAATGGACAACATTTATATAATATGTTTCAGCAAATGTTAGCCCAAAATGGAATTATGTCCATGGGAAAAACAGACTGCATTTCTACCACCACAAAAATCATAAACAGAAATACACACCACTAGGTATAAAAGCATTCCAAATTTAACTCAGCATCCCAAAAACTGTATTATGTTAATGCCTGTAAGTTTCTTTAGGATTTTAAACTTGCGCTAATTGTGTATTATTTTGCTGCTCTACTGTAATTAAAATCTGATACTCTGAGGTGATTTATGTATACTGGCAAGGTTGCATTAAAGGGTTCGATAAAATCCTTTTTTGGAACTTTTCCTTTGGAAACCTCAGACTTTCCTCTCCTTGCTATCTTATCTATGTGACTGTCAAACAGAGGTAAAATTAGAGATTGTTAAATGAAAAATACAAATAGGAAATAAATTTTCAAAACTTGACACACACACACACACACATACACACGTATATATATAAATTTATCCAAAGGTAAGTATACAAAACTGATTCATTCGTTTTCTGGTTTTTTGCGTACAGCAGCGTTATATAAATTCGTAAGTATTTCAATTAACTTCTGTCACCATTGCAACAATGATTATAATTATTTTAATCTGTCTGGAAGCTCTGACCCATAGTAAGAAAAAAACATTCTAATTGTTTGTTTACTAGTAAATGCTTTTCAGATGAAGTCTTAATATTTCTATTGGGTGGAATATCAGATACATATTTTTCACTAACACTCCAGTAAAAGGCAAGTCAGTTAGGTCGAGTGAATATGGCGGCCAATCAATGTAGCCACGTCACCCTATCCAACGCAACAGGATAGGTTCATCACGGTTGTCCGTTTCCTTTAGAGAAAAATGAGTATGTCCAGCTTTTTAAGACTTGAGTCATCCCTGATCGTGAAAAATATATATTTAATTAACGTCCTCCAACATTAAGTCATAACGCACGATGAATGAAATGCGTGAAATGATGCTCAAATGAGCGCAGGATACATAGAGCCTAAAATTACCCAACATTAATCCTACAGGATAAGAAAGAAACTTGCAAAAAAATTTTTCCAGATAATGTGAGTTATCCAGATAACTCATCCTGAACGAGTTTCACACTTGGGACCTCTTGAACTTAAGGCAGGCATGCTAACACCTACGCTACAGAGGCGGGCACTGTTATTTTGTGAAAGGTTTACCATCCACTCCTGGATAGAAGAAAAAATCTCTCCTATAACCACATTCGCAGAACGCTGCTTATCATGCAGTGATTTCTTTTATTTCAAGCACCTGACATTTTTCTATGATATAGTACTGTCAATCATACTGATGTGGGATGTGAAACTACTTTTCCTGTGCTACTGGGCGCCCACTGTATATTCTCAGTCTTCTATTCCTGCTTTGAAATTCGCTTTATTTCTCTTGTCTAATAATTCTTGACATCTCTTTTTTGTCATTTCTTTCGTCAACTTTCATTCATGTGTTAAATTATTTTAACTCCATTTACATAGCAGCTATAAAATCAGCTTCTTTAACTTTATCACTTTTAAAATTTACTAGGCTTGGTATCCCGTAATTCGCAAAATCTAAACAGAAAATTTCATCCTATCCAACATTATATTAGAAATAAAGACAATACACAGGGCCTAATGTGACTAAAAATTGAGAAACAGTCTATTAAAGTTGCATTTTAAAGCGAAATTTGTGTGGACATCAAGAAGAAAGATAGAGACAGACATGGGAGTGCACACAAATGAATTCAAAATTGGAAGCGTAAAAGGATCAAGAAAACAGTTTGCAAAAACATCTAAGACAGCTGTAGGACCTACCTCGAAGCACCTATTTATTTAGGTCCAAGAAGAGGTCGCCAGTTGCGGAAATGTACTTGATATATACCTCCCAAGGCAATTACCAGTTTTCTGAAGGCTAAGCTGGTCCCTGAAGATGAGAGTAGTCTCCATTTTCTGTCATTCTCAAGAGAGCTTCCCAAATGTGCAATTCATGAATACCTAAAATGCTACGATGGTTCGTTTCCCAGACACAGATGGAAGGAGCTTTTTGTGGATTGCTTTGCTCTCCCATCTCACCCCTGTGCTTCTCGAAACAAAAGAACCTATATCGGACCAACAATAAAACAGCAAGGGCAATCCCTTCTCTTCCTTGAAACGCTTCTATTTTAATAACAATTTACTTCAAAACTGCAGAGAATTTTCATGTAGATGTGTGCAAATTTCCGTATAGTAAGTTGTAAACTGACGATTCATTTTAAGGATGTTAATTACCTAGATGTTTTATTTTCTAACACAATGCAAAATACTTAAGTAATTTTTCAACTATTGAGTGCTTTTACCAATGTCGGTAAATGACGTCCATTCATCAAAAACATAGGGGGGAGGAGGGCATTTTGGCAGTAGGTAAATTGGCACAGTGCTATTATTTCGACCACTTTGAAAACCCTTTTCCAATCTAGAACGTATCATATAGATTCTGAGCCTCATTTTTCGCAAAGGCTTTCCTTTGTGACTATAATTATAATGAGGAAGTTTATAAGTTGCTTTTATAGTAACACTTTTGCTGTTACATCGACAATATTTCCGGCTCTAACCATCATTGGAAAGCATTTATTGATACGGAAAGGTGACATATTAGAATGATTAAGTTGCATACCGGTAAATGATTGGTTCTTGAGTTTAACCGATTTACCAATATAACGTTTCTTGCATATGGATGCCCATCTATGAAATTTCGAAAATTGTGCTCGCCTCGGTAGCGTGGTGGTAGCGAGTCTGCCTCACGTTCAAGAGGTCCCGATTTCGAGTCTCGGTCAGAGTGAGTTACCTGGATAGGGTTCTTTCCAGGGTTTTCCCTTATACTGAAAGACGAATGTCGGGTAACTAAGCTCTATGGATCCTGGGCTGATTTGAGCATCACTTCACCCATTCCATTAATTGTCCGATATGACTTAACGTAAAATTACAACAACAAAAATCGAAAATTGCAATTTCAGTATCTTCATTTGAAATAAGGGCACCAATAAAGGCCTAGCGTATAATATGTACATACTTTTACACTTTTCACATGTCTTCATGATCAATTCTATAGTAATGGATGATATATTTTGTTATTTCATTATTTTAAAACATTGCTTCATAGAATAAATTCTTTGAAAAATGTATCATTACATTCGTTAAAAATGTGTATGTCCTATTTTATTTTAATCAATAGAGTGGGGAATATTAAATGTTTAATACGAAATTTAAATATATTGTTTGAAACTTTAGTGTAAATATTATTGCTGGGCGACACAATCAAGCTTACTGAAAATTCATCTTATTTTTATGTTATGAATAAGAAGCTATACAAAGGGCTTCGATGTTTACCGTAAAGTACATAATAAAATCAACTTGAAAATAAAAACGCGCTGAAAAAATGAAAACTACAAGAGCCTTCTCTGTATAATGCTAACAGAAATCGCCGTTTATCTGAAAACTCGTGGAAATGAGATTCGTTTATTACATACCTAAAACCCACAATGTGATGATCGATTGGCAAAGAGAAGTTCGTTTAAATGTCTAAATTAATAAATTCATAAGCACAGAAATCTGGAGATTTAAGGGATGTATTTATATAAAATAACATGTTTTAAAGCCAAAATAGCCATTAATTTCTGTATTTGTAATTAGAAACACAACAAGGATACATAACTTTTTCCCCGAATAAACGTGAATAAATGAACTTATTACAAAGCGTAAGTGATAAACCCCTTATACGTTTTTATTATTATTACAAATTAATTATTGTAGTATTCCCTTAAGTGTTGGAAAGTATGGCCGAATAGACAGTTTGTAGCAGAGAATATTATTAAAATGAATTAACATGTTCAAATTGTGAAAGTAAGGAAATATTGCTTTGCTAAGTTCTATAGAAAACAGTTTTTATTGTGTATTTTACATATATGGAAGACGTGAAATCCATAGAGGTAATTTAGTCGTCCAATCCGGCTCATGATTATGGAATTTTAGGATGGAAGACGGTGGGTATACACGCGATCCGGGTGGACCCATAAAACGACCACCCTTAAGACAACTTAATGATCCATTGA
Source organism: Mantis religiosa (assembly GCA_030765055.1). Classification (NCBI taxonomy): domain Eukaryota; kingdom Metazoa; phylum Arthropoda; class Insecta; order Mantodea; family Mantidae; genus Mantis; species Mantis religiosa. The sequence continues at coordinate 62,285,289 of CM060950.1, forward strand.
ATAAGTTACAAAATCTAGCATATAAAGCTTAATGAACGCAGAAGGGACTTCAACGCACTAGTTTAGAAACAAGAGTAAGGCGGGAACTTTCGCGCAATCGTTCTCTTTAGTGTTAATTGAAAAAGAAACTACGATACTTATTAAGTAAACAATGGCCGCCTTAGTGGCGTGTCTGCCTCACGTTCCAGAGGTCCCGAGTTCCAATCTCGGTCAGGGTGAGTTACTTGGATACGGCTTTTTCCGGAGTTTTCCCTTATACTGAAAGTCAAATGTCGAGTACCTGAAGGCTCCAAGGGCCTCGGCCTCATTTAAGCATCATTTCAACCATTTCATTCATGACTTAACGTCGGTGGGCATATATATAATTAAATAAAACATGCAACATGCTGCAGTCACATGTATTTCGCTACTCATGCGTTAAGTGTTCCTAGAAATACTTTTTCTTTTATGTATTTCATGTAAGTTGACACGCCTTTATTACGTTTTGCTTGCAGGTGGAAGGTAGTAAAAGTAGGCTTTCGGCGACAGTCAATTCTTTTTACAGCTGGTCGCTATAAGATATAAATAAAACGGAATTTTAAGTGTATGTACAAGAGATAAAAAATTAATAATAATTTTCAAGTTTAGAAAGTATGTCAGTATTGCAAAATTCAATCATATAACAAGAAATATATCGGAAGTAATATGTTATACAGAAAAACGCGTTTTAATGACACCTAGTTTATGTGTAGAACGACTTCGTATATCTCGAAAGATTTACCATTTATATAAATATCATCCAGAAAAAGATGACTTTTAAAGGCACTCCCAGAAAATTCAAGACAGGTATTTCCTTTGTATTCTTTTTTTAAATTTCCGTCGTCCAACTTTAAGTCACATCGGACGATGAATAAAATGATGCTGAAAGGGGCCCAGGGTTCATAGAGCTTAGAGTTACCTGATATTCATATTTCAGGATAAGGGAAAATCCCGAGAAAATCTTATCCAGGTAACTCGCCCTGACCGAGATTTGAATTCAGTACCTCTTGAGCGTGAGGCAGGCACGCTACCGAGGCAGGCATTTCTTTGTATGAAAGCACTTTAAACATATGGTGTATTGATTAAAATCATGAGATCTATTTATGAGAAACTCGAAAACTCTTCGTGTCACATTCTTGGAGGATATTAAACATAAATACCATGTTTGGGATTTAACCGATATTTCGTTTTTGAGTTATGCTCTTATATACTATGTACACATGCACGAGCATACACCTTTTACTAATTTTATTTTCCATTGAGGCATCCAAAAGCTATATTTATTATGAATTTTTGGGTGGAACACAATATTTCCCCTACGTACTACCTATATACAAAATAAAAAAAATAAATTCCCTTCTAAATGGAATACATATGGAAGACATATTTTCATTCATCTAGGCTTAACCGGTTCAAAAGTCAAAGTGATGTGAGGCTTAATAACGCAGTTAGACACACCTTCATGTTGATGGTCTATTCAGCCTCTTAATATAACTAATCCGTACAGCTGCTTATTTTAAGGAAAGCTATTTAAAATACGAAACAAAATTTTTATAGCATGTAGATGCGTGCCCTCTGAGTTGACAGATTCGCGTTTATACAGTAAATTTGTTTAATGAGGAAGATATTTTCATCAAAGTGTCAGCAATTAAAGTATAAGAAACCAACTTCAGGAGAGTCAACTTGTCTAACTTAGCAATCTTAAATTTAACAAATTTATGTACGTATTCCAAATAACTGGTGCATCCAAGGCAGTTCCATACAGTTGCTTCTCTATACAAAATATTTATACAGTTTGTTTTATAATTTAACACAGGGGATTGTATTTTGTCTGAAACATAGCATTTTTAAAAACTTATACTTTGTTAAATAATATTGCTACATTTTAAGCACAACTTTCTAAGAACATAAACATTGAAAGAAGCCCAAGTAAAATGTAACAGTAACTAGTAAACGCTTCACCCTTCTATACTCACAGCTACTGAAAAAAGTTAAATTAAAATAATAAAAAATAAGCTTTCGGGAACTCAATTTAAAGAAACCTTTGTAATTGTAGTGCATTCATAGTTCGTATTATTGTCTGGATTCTCCTGAAATGAATAATTTTACTTGACGTGTTTCCTCCCACTCGAGGCTTCTCCAAGCAGCAAAATAAAATCCAAGAAAATTTTATATTACTTATAAGCATATTCTCAAACAGTGACCAGGCCCGAACTGACGTGTGCACATTGTTTTTAATGTGTCCAAGAGTGAAATGTGTCTTACAAATTCTATGCCAAAATTATCAGAAAATTGTACACTATCTTTAAGCAAATAGAAGGAAAACCATATTTCTCAGTTTTTGGAGTCGACTTTCTTGACGTCAAATAAGATCCACAATAGCATAGAATAGTATTTCCGATAAAGAAGGTCTTAAAATGTTGTTGATATAGAAAGGAGATTATAAAATATTATTGACATACCAAGTTGTACAGAGCAAAAGCAGAGAAAACAAACTTACATATATAAAAGGAAACAACGTGGTTGAAAGCAAGAAAGATGTCATCACACTTAAAAGTGGTAACAATTTGTACACCTAAGTGTCCTCTTAAATACAAACTAAAGTTTCTTCACTGCAAAAGGTGTGTGTGTTATAGGGAGTGGTGAAGAATTAAAAGTATAAAATGTTAAATGCCCTGACATTTTAAACGTATGCTTTAAGGTCATAGTCAACGGTTTTTCAAAACATTGTTTTCTACTTAACCAAATTTCATATACGTTTATAATATACTCGAATAAGCCTATAGATGAGCAGGAATTATTTTCTTCAATTATAGAGTGGAAATTTGATCACTTTTTGTGATTAATAATAAATAAAATGTCTGTGCTGCGGATATATCGTAAAAAATCTAATGGTGATGTTAATGATTTTTCAAAATATCAATTAGTCACGTATTTTAAATTTATAGTATGGATAAACTTCGGTTAGCTAAGATGTCTTATAAAATAAAGAGAATTACGTATCTAATTGATTTTATAGGTGATACCTGGGGTTATTTACACAAGGGAGATAGATATATAGTACTTTATTACATATTATATAGTATTTACTACAAGAAGTAGGGGCCAAACTGCAGAGAGAATGATGTTTAGGGAAGTAGCATTCTCTCGAGCAGTGCCATTAGTATGAAATTACCATAGATTTGAACATCCCGAGCTATATCAGATATGGAAGCAAAAATAAGTGAAACCTTTGCCTAATAATGAAGATATACCAAGGCCAGAAAAGTCTAAAGTAAAACGTATTCACAATATATATCGGATTGAAGAGGAAGTTCCAGTTTGTTAGGGTACACACAAAAATAAAAAACAACACCTGAATATATCCTAACCAGCTGTTTGAAATGAAACAAAACGCAGTCGTTATTTAAAGTAAGTTGGTCTTTGCTCTCTATCCAGTACGATACTTGTGTGTGATCAGCATATATTTGAGCAGAGGGACACACAAACATGAGTGTGATAGCTGCTAGAGAGAGGCGTGGAACATTCAGCAGAGAGAAGCAATATTATCGTGTCAAAATGTCACGGCGTGTCGTACATCTGTCACTGCGGGTTGTAGGAAAACTCCCCTTGTTGATATTATTCCTACTGATGCTCATGTTGGCTTGGGATTAGGTAACGAACTGCTGGACCAGTGATGGAAATACCATATACATCATCTTCCAGGGATATCTCCAATAACTCTGAGCCAGCCTACAACAAACTTATAGGTTTTGCTGCGAGTACAGGAATTGGCAGTTTCCAAAGTAAAAGAACGATTGTTGCTCTTTCCGAAACATTCATTTTGTTTCCGTGTATGTAGTTTAGATAAAACTTGACAGGCCTTTAGATACATTACACTAAATCTCACAGCGTTTTCAACTTTATTGCTACTGCTAATATCCAGAATAAATCTGAAGTTCTCTTTATTTCTTGAACGGAGTACAAGCTTTCCAAATTAACATAGAGAATACGTCTTAAATAAATGTAAAAAATTAATTCATCCGAAATGAACATGCGTGAAACAGTTTCATAAAATTTGAATTCAACATTTTTCAGTACAGAAAGGGTATCAAGATTCTCATATGATCTCTATACTATCAAAAACACACTTGACCACTAACAATTATCACTGCATGTGCAATTTATAATGTGTAATTTAGTTTAAGGTAAATAAAAACGGTCTATAATGTGAAATAAAGTAACACTGAAGTAATATAAAGGCATATTTGGACTAATAATTTATGTTTAAACACGGTCTTATATTCATGAAATGATATTAGAATGCAATTCTAAAATAAAACTTATTAAAGAAAAAAATATTAAAGAAAAAAATCTAATAAAACATAAAGACAAATATATCACGACCTAAGAACAAATATTTATTAATGTTTTATTTTTTGAGAAACTATATAAGCTTATGACGTAAAGTACCCTCAGTAACGTTCCTGTGCTAAGAATTCTAAGCAGCATTTCTTCAATGATAAATGATGGGGAAAAGTTATTTTCCATCGTTCTACATTTATGATTCTGGATGTTCGTCAACGGTATTTAAAGAAAATGAAAGAACACTTAGTTATGTAGAGCATTTTGAATGCGTAAAATATAGGTAAAACAGAAAGCAAGGAAACAGGTTTGAAATTCTAAAACTATCTGATCGTTTGCGCAAACACATTAAAAATGTTATCAGTACCTAATAGGAAAAAAATAATATTTTGAAGGCACATGATTCCTGCTTAACGACACCCCCAAAATTAAAAAGGTAGAGCTTCTTTTCATTTTTCACGCAGTTTTCACCTATATGAGCCGTTAAGGTGACTTTACTTCGAAGATAATTCTGAAATGTGGCCTGTAAATGTGCACTTTAACTCAGATATGAAGTGCACTGAATCTAGATATTCCAAAACATGTAGCTCTAAACACATATGGAGCCCAATGAAACTATAAATAGCAAAATGCGTAATTAAATGCAGATTTGGAACCCACTGAATCTAGAGATACCGATAATGCCAGTGATGTTTCCTTTGAATGTTATAAATGTCTTCCGACACAAGATGGCTAACTAAAACGTTAAGACTGTGCCTTTGTACAGCTTTAAGCTATAATTTCCTTCAGACTGAAGGGATCATTAGACTGAAATTTCTATTTTCTATATTTCTATACCCACAAACTTCAAACTTTGCATGCCTTATGGGTTTTATATTAGCAAATACCACACCTATATTTAGCAATTTCTGGTCATTAGTTTTGAAGGAATTAATTTTTTTATTTTAATTAAAGTTCATGCAAATATTAAAGTTAATGCATGCGCATCATTAACCATGCTAGAGGAATAACTCTTATTTTTTCATTCCTACTAATTCTATAAACAACTTCAGACTCTGTGTAGAAGAACAATACACTACTCTTAGGAAAATTACCTTCTTAATTATATAGTCCATTGAATATAATTTTTAGTACCTTTTTCATTTAAAATTTTATTACAGCCAAACCAAATCTTAAATATTATAGCCTGAGACTGATATTGTAGACCCATATATGAAGCATATGTTCAATAAAGTTTAAAGCCAAAGCTCTAAAACCAAAATAGTGGGGGAATATATTATATTAAAAAATTTAAAGTGGATAAAAATTAATTTTTCTAAAAATATTCACCAAAATTAGTAATTACACTATCCTTCACACTATTTACACTATTCTGCACGGTATTTACGCTGTCATCTCTACTGCTATGTATAGTGGTATTAAAATTTGTTGATTATTTTCACTAATGCATAATGTGCTATTTCAATTACTATTTACACTATGTACTATATATAGTTTGCACTTAGTTCTTGAAATCTAGCAAGCTTCTTCTAGCTTTTACAAATATAGTTTGAATAGCATTAGCATGTTCATCTATGACCATTTTCAAATGTGAAGCTGTAGTAGTAGATGTTCCTCTATGTCCAACTGTACATATGAAATGGAAATCTGCTCCAAATTTTTTGCTTTTCCATCTAGCTGCACCATGTTTTCTTACAGCTTCCTTCTTTTCGTTATTTCTATTCACCGGCTTACGCCAACATGCTAAAACAGCATGAATTATGCTGTTTATGTAGTTAACAATACACTACAGGAAACGCAACTAACTTCTTATACAATCATCTTCATATTTAAAACAAACTGTAAACAAAAACATTTCTCTCATGGAAGTCGCCATTATACATTGGAGCAAACACAGGCAGTCAAAACAAAAATGATTCTAAAAGTATTCGCTAAGTTTATTGCAAAGAACGTAGAATAATCACAGATATTTTTAACTGTTTTGTATTTTCTTAGGTACTAAACCACTACATGTGTTCTGGCGACTTTTTATATGGCATTTATGTTTGAATGTTTCTGATTAAACACTTTGTATTGAATACATAGTAGTAGATTACCAAGCTGTCTCTAGATATCAGCACTAAGCTAAAGTCACAAGATTTGAACGCAATTTTAGAGAAAAAGCTGCCGAAAAACGATCAGAATTGGCAAAAAACAGGCCATCATGCTGGATAAGGAAGAAAGGAGGTGTTTAAATGGCCACGCCCTGAAAATTTAAACATTGTGCTAGACCTTTAAAATTGTCGCAAATAAAAAACTGTTACCACAATTCAATAAAGGAAGGTTTGGGGAACATTTATATGCATAAATCTAAAAATTGTAATTTTTGAGACTTTGGGGTTATTTTTCAGTCCCAGGGTCCCTAGTGGTACCTGATAACGTATTTCAAATTTCACTCAAATTTTGCTTAACTCACGCTATCACTTCACGAATGCGAACTAGACGCAATTGTCATTGCCATCTCACTTCACTTTCCTTGCGATGTAATGAAATATGCAGCAGGACGTAGACTACTTTTCCAGATGATTTACTCGCTGGGGTGTCGAACACTATACATGAACTAATCTAGGGGACGTTAAGTGCGAAATGCTTTACCCCTACAATCACCCCTTCCATTCTTCTTCTATCTAGCACGTAAACAAGCAGGTGACGTGTGCCACAATGGCGTAATTCGGGTTTTGGATGAAAAGTCCTATCTGAGTAGTCAAACGTAGACTTTGGAACTCAAGAGTTGGCTAGGAAAGCACAGTGAAGGAGGTATCGATGATGTTAGACTGTTCATATTTGCATTGTGTGAGAAACTGCTCTCACCACATTACTAACCTTAGACAAACCTTAAGTCGACAAAAGTACTTCTCTAGAATGAACATGTTAATTTTCTTTGGTTTATTATACAATAGTTTTAATGCAGTGCTAGTTATTTCCCTTATATGCACTTCTAAAGACATTTAAATACCTTCTACACTATATTATTACAACCTATATTATTAAATAGTGACTTAGCTATAGTGACACTTCTTTAATTTACACGATTGGATTTCTTGCTGGTTTCTTTTTAAATATTAGTAGTTTAATGACCGGCTGACACTAGATGAATTTCAATGTGGAACAGATTGAAGATGTTCATCCGAATCGCTAATGTATAGCAGCCTCTTTTTCAATATCAATATACTATACACTTCTTCATATTAATAAGTATCACCAAACATAGCCAGTAATTGGTTTGAAAGAAGATGCAGCTTGAGAATTATGTCTACAAATCCAAAGCACATTTTATTGAACTACTTATTGGCGTGTCCCTTTTAAGCTTTATAGGCTTCAGTATTGAAAGCATTGAAATGGCTCCTTAGACTGAAGCTCGTAATATATGTAAGCCATCAAAATTTTGCTTTACCATCGTGAGGGGAAAAAGTACTTGTTCTTCCAGTGCCAATTAAACATTCCTCGTTGCACACGCAAACCAAACCACCACTGCATTGATAACATTGCCAATCGGCTATAAACAGAATCAACCGCTTTGTTACTGTGTCTACCTTTTTCGTTGAAAGTAGTGGAGACAAGATAGAGGGTGAATTCACACTTATCGGTCCTTCCTTCCCGGTCTTGCAACAGTCCTGAAGGGGAAGGAATCCGTCCCCTTCAGCTATCATAGTGTGGGCGCTGCGGACCCTTAGCACTCGTGGTACTCCGGACTTTATTAGAAATACGCCGGGTGGAACTGTCCGAGTTCCATCCGAAAGGAAGTAGTTCGGGTGGGTAGGCTTCGTCGGGGCAGTGGTCCCCGAAACAAATGGGTATTGGGAACGACACCCTGGTTTGCCTGCAGATGAAGTTATGAGACGACTCAAGGTCTACGGTACTAGCCTGGAGAGCTGGTAGCATGGTGTGCTAGATCACCGGCGGACCGACCGAGGTTGTCGATAGTCTTCCCGAATGGGTTGTCGCGTGTAAGTGGCGTATCCACTTCCAACCTGCAATGGGGGAGGGGGGCGGTTTTGTAACATAGTTATCGTCCTACTGGAAAACCCCGCGGAGTCGCGTGTGGCGGTCCGATTTTAAGAGGGGGACCAGGGTCTCCGGGTAGAGCCCGACCACAAATCCCTTGCAGTAACAGCAGCACTGTCATCATAAACTCGCTCGGAGAAGGAATCATGTCGCACAAGAAATGCATTCGCTAACTCGCTAACTCTCTCTCCCTTTCTATCTCTCTCGTACCTAACTGACTCAACTGGCACGACGGCCCCCTTATACAGCCGTTGGAAATATCCAGAATTCCAGACCGTTCGTGATGGGAGAAGCTGCAAAATACGTGTGGCCGTTTGGCAATAGCGTTTCCAATGTTTAAGGTGAGTGTGCAATCTATCCGTTTCCTTGTGCCACCTACGGATACCCTTGGGCCATAACCACTTCGACACGACATACAAAGTCTAAAACTATGTACTGATAAACTAATGTTATCCCTGTGTGTTGACTTTGGTTAAAATTCCATTTTCAAATTCGCACTTATTTGAAAGGACAAAACAAAGTTAAAGCAAGACCGTAATTTCACTATCAAGAATTTCAGGTTTTTGTTTACGTTATAGTCCATTGTAGGTGTGAGATATGGATTAATATCATTTCAGTTCGTTGAATCTGTTGCATATTTAATGAATTCTTTCACCATTAGGTATTTACATTCGTATGTTTCTACTCTTTTGATTCCCAATAGTATAGCTAGAAGTCCTGTGTCTAGATGATGGGTCTATGTAATGAAAATTAATATCTATTTCCTACACTGTATTCAAGTTTAGTGGAGAAAGTATTTTATTAGTTATAAAAATGTTTGTCAATTTAACTTTTTGAACACATAATTGTAGCTACCTTTAATTAATTTATATTTTTATGGACATCGTTCTGATGATGTATTATGTTGCTTAAAATTAACCTAGTATTAAATGTTATACTAAACTGTTTATGCCGTGAGCACATCAAAACAATCATTGTTTTTTCTGCTTTTTCATCTTTAAATATGCTTCTGTTTCATGTAATTTCGAAACAGGCTTCGTTAGTGTGAAAATAATCGCAGATTCTGTCACGAAAGTATCGTGACTGGCACGGTAAAAAGCTAACTTCAATATTCACTATCTATCTCTGTCTTTTTCTTAGAGAGATAACTTCCATTTTTAGAAGCAGTTAAGGAGATGATTATTTAAGCGACTCACAGATCGCTTGAATTATCACCATGTCAGGTTTAACAGATAAAGCTGAAAACTACTGAATTTCTAATTGATGTAAGAATATTTACTTTATTATGTGTTAAAAATCCAATGCGATCTGCTATACCCACAAATATTCCATTATTTTGAAATAAACATTTATCTCTAAATGTATTAGAGATGTTACTTCTTTATTTCCCGTTTTCATTTCCATCTTCGAGTTTAGATATTTAAATATATTATTTAATGTTTCACAGAATTGCGTTTAATGCCGATAGTTTTGAAAGTTAGCTTTTTGTAAATAAAGGCTTGCATGATGAAACATAACACTCTATACATCCTTTTAGCTATATGCAAAACTCAGCACAACGTAATTTTAGGAGTTTAAAGACTATCAGGACTCATATGCATACTTCTAAAGTATCCATTTATTTTTAAGCCCTTTGCCATATAGGATATAAAGAGATATGTTTCATATTTATAATTGATGTTTCTCTTTCACATGCTCTATCCGCCTTATTAAGCACGATTCTTTCTCTGTATTCTTAAATGATAGTTATTATAGAAAAAAGTTTCGACCAAATGCAGTTTTGTGACATAGTTCACATATTTCCCAATATTATAGGGCCTCTCTACAGTCATAATTCTGTTGTATAGCAGTACTGCACAGAATTTTACCTTCCATAAACTACTATGCCAGCATGATTAATTCGTGTTTTTTTTTTCGGATAAACCATTAGGAGTTCTCATAAGCGCATGAGACAACTACTTTAATGGCGACTTCCTATACTCTATGTACTTCAAGGCACGCGCTATATACTTCAGACCACAATTAGGTTCAATTAATGTAAATTAATTGTTATTTCACACTAGCCGTGAAAGCAGGAGGGTCATGCGGGCACGTTGACCATAGCAGCTAAATGGTTAAGAGCGCCCGGATGAAGGCCGGAGGATCCATAGTTCAAGTCCCGGCTGTGCCACTGAATTTTTCAGCCTGACTCTGTCCTTTCATGGTGAGTCCTACACACGGCTAAAGTGAAAGAACAATTAATTTCCAGATGTTTGACTATTTAAAAAGTGCATCTCCAAACAGAACTCAGAATAACGTAAACGTTTATTAATAGATTTAAGATGCGATTTATTTGTTCCTGTGTAAGTGATTATTGATTGTGTATTATTAGTTTTATTCTCCAAACTACGACTCCAGACAACACACTTTAGTTGAAATAACCAAAAAACACGCAAAAAAAATCTGAGCAATCTCTTACGAAAATACAAATACCTGACTTCGCACTGCCCCTGGATTTAAAAAGCATTGCACGGCGATGCCGCTGGTACATTGGTTGCTGAATGCTCGTCAATACTTGTTCCACAGAATGTACATGTTCTGTTGGAGGAATGACTAATTTTACTTGGCGCTAACGTTCCTTTAAAACCACTGTGCTTGAAAACTTCACACAAATGCAGAGTATTCAATGTTTTACAGCCATAGTTCGAAAAACCATCTACGCCTCGCTGTCAACAACTTATCTTGCTGAGAGGCATTGTGTGCGGTCTAATCGACAGGAGCAGTAAGAGAGTTTAAATTTCTCTTTCCTTGAAGCAGGTGTGCTGCGTGTAATGGCAGTTTTTAAGTGCGCCGTTTAAAATCGACTTGCAGTCTGCGAAGGATTGACACTTGAGTAGTCTTTTCTCCAGCGGGACTATAATTATACTCTAGAAACGCTTTTTTTTTACATTTTTTGCCAATTAAACGAGATAAAATATCGTCTTTTTATAGCAGGTTGTATATGATGGTCTTGCTGCAATATACATCTCCTTTTTTCTTTCTTTGTTGGAGATATTAAGTAAAAAAATAAAGTTCATTATCCCTTGTTTGAGAATTCTATTGCAGGAAAGTGAACGCAACAGAAGAGTAAATCTAGCAATCTGTTACGAAAGATTTAAGTAACAAAAGTACAGCTTGTTCCAATCTGCTTAAGGCTTTGTTTCTCATGGCTGAGCGTCTATATACTAAATTCATTAAACTATGTAAAACTTAAATATGTTTTAATTAAAACTAACGTCGTACCAAACATTTTCCCCACATTTATCCATGTAGTTTCAGAGATTAGCTTTAATTTTGTATTGCAACTTTGATTATCCTGAATATTATAATTTATATGCCTTGATATTATCACCATGCAAATTAGCTCCTCAAAGCAGGAGTTCACTAGACACATGGCTGTACGTTCTAAAACCCAAATGGGAATTTAGCATTATAGTTTAGATGTTTGAAACTCATATGGCGTTCTTTACATTGCACAGCTCTCGTCACTAACTAGTCAGCACTCTCTTTGTGTGTAAAGTACATAAAAACATCTTCAGTCTCTCAAATAAAGTGCAGGAGAATACGTACTTTACCAGATAATAGCAGCCACATTCAGATGTAATTTGCATAAAAGAAGTGCTTCTGGTGAGACTTAATGCATTATCTGTAGAACCACAAGTGGGACAGTACCATACTGAGTGGTATATGATACTGACGGAACTTCAAGGGTTGTATATTTATTATGATGCATGTCGTAAGAAATTATGGTACTTCAACCGTAGTGTGTAAATGCTCTGGGGTTGCTGAAAAAGCAGCAAACCCACGTATACTTTCACATCGTCAGTATTAAGAGTATCAAGATTTTGCAGTATTTAGCAAAATTTATTTATTTTATGTTCAAAGTACGTTGCAAGAGCTTTGAAGTCTTTTACTGTTTTATGCTTTCTTTCTTATAAGTCATTGCGCCCACCTACACTCAACCAGATAAAGAAATGGGAATATAGGGCAAATCACACTCCTCAAATATCTGGATATTAATATTAAAGCAATGGAAATCTATTCAATAAATTAACCATGAAATTTTAGAGGCAGTAAAATATCTTACTGTAGTAAGATTTGGTGTGGAGAAATAAATACACGAGCAAAGAAACAAAAACTAACATTTATAAATATTTGTCAGACTAATAATAACATGGTCAGAGACTACAAGAATTAAACGAATAGAGAAATGACTGAAGTGTAAGAGCTGAGAAAAATAGTTGTAAGGATATTGTATGACAGAATGAAAAATTAAGATGACGTTAGAAAGATTTGCAAGATCTAGCTTGTGAATCGATTGCAAAAAGAAAGAAGGGATGCATTTAAAATGTATTCAGAACGTCTGAGGAAATGATTCTATGAATAGCGGAGAATAAATTACAGGAGGGAAATGAATTTTAGGGCAATCCACAGGAATATATAGAAGAGCTTGATTAACTCACAGAACAGAAGCTGGCACCTAAAAGTGTTAGTAGTAGTAGTGGTGGTGGTGGTGGTGGTGGTGGTGGTGGTAGTAGTAGTACTAGAAGTAGAAGAAGAAGAAGAAGAAGAAGAAGAAGAAGAAGAAGAAGAAGAAGAAGAAGAAGAAGAAGAAGAAGAAGAAGAAGAAGAAGAAGAAGAAGAAGAAGAAGAAGAAGAAGAAGAAGAAGAAGAAGAAGAAGAAGAAGAAGAAGAAGAAGAAGAAGAAGAAGAAGAAGAAGAAGAAGAAGAAGAAGAAGAAGAAGAAGAAGAAGAAGAAGAAGAAGAAGAAGAAGAAGAAGAAGAAGAAGAAGAAGAAGAAGAAGAAGAAGAAGAAGAAGAAGAAGAAGAAGAAGAAGAAGAAGAAGAAGAAGAAGAAGAAGAAGAAGAAGAAGAAGAAGAAGAAGAAGAAGAAGAAGAAGAAGAAGAAGAAGAAGAAGAAGAAGAAGAAGAAGAAGAAGAAGAAGAAGAAGAAGAAGAAGAAGAAGAAGAAGAAGAAGAAGAAGAAGAAGAAGAAGAAGAAGAAGAAGAAGAAGAAGAAGAAGAAGAAGAAGAAGAAGAAAGATGCATGGTAAAGATACCACCAAGTAAGTTACGGTCTCGTTAGGAAGATGTTTGTATAGATTCAAAGGAAAACTACATCACATTAGTTCATTAGTTTACAGCGGGAAAAAGTTGGGTTCGAGCTAATGATCTCCCGAACACAATATTTAACTTGTAGCCACTGCTTCGAGGCCCATAGAGTGCAACACAGATTGCGCACTCTTCAGTGGAGAGTGTGTAGGTGGCAGTGAAGCACTTATACAAGATTACAGTTCTGTTGTTGCATTTACTATACCACAGTTACTACTAGTAGTAACAGTTACTACTAGTAGTAACAGTAGTACTATAACAGCAACACTATACAGTAGTACTATACTACTATTCTGTTACTACAGTTTGGTTGTTACTGTTATTACAAATTACTTTTCTCAACATTAATATGTTATTTAAGCACATATATGAAATTAAGCTCTCAGTCTGTCATAAGAAGACAGAATTTTAGAAAGCATTTGGATATAAGCAATACTGTAATAATATTCCACATTACAAAGTGTCATCTTCGTGTATTTAGGGTTGCAGATTAGGTTGAAAAGCTTACAGTGAGTGAGTGTGTGGTGTTTTAGGGCCCGTCGACAACAAGGTCATTTGGGCCCGGAAAAGCTTACATATTAGAAGTGCACAAATATGTTGACAAAAATAGCAGTATAACGTACGAAACGTAAATATAAATGACAATAATAATATCAATACTAACATTAATAATAATGATGATAATAATAATAATGATCATTTGCATAACAGCAGCAAGCTCTTACCATCCATATTCATTGTATATAGTGGAAATATGCATATCATTACCTTAGTACGGCAAAGCACATGCGAGCAAAGTATATGAACTACAATAATACAGAGGTTTATCAGAGGTTTGCGATGGATATTTTGGCACCAAAAAAGAGCTTTCTTTTAAAATAGTTAAACTTAGTTTTCTGACTCTAATGTTTAAAGTTATAAATTATTTTCGTACCTTTAACAAAACTTTTGTGTGTGTAATTTACGTCCTCCAACGTTAAATCATATCGGACGATGAAAGGTATGGGTGAAATGATGCTCAAATGAACCCGGGTTCCATAGAGCTTAGAGGCACCCGACATTCGTCTTTCAGGATAAGAGGAAAACCCCGGGAAAAAACCTTATCCAGGTAACTCACCCTGACCAAGATTCGAGCTCGGGACCTCTTCAACGTGAGGCAGACATGCTACCACCATGCTACCGAGGCGGGCACGCGTTTCTTTCGTGTGGGTAGCCCAACCATTATTAACATTTTATCAATACGTAATTCTTGTTTTAGTTAATTGATGGAAATTAATTATTTCTTCACACTAGCCGTATATAGGCTAAGGTTTTTGATACATAGCCAACATGAAAAATTGAATGCCATGGCCGGGATTTGAACCACGGATCTCCTGGGTTCCGTCCAGTCGGTTTAACGTAATTCTTGTGTTGATATTACGTTGATGTAAACGGGAGTGGATGTAAATCAAGGTATATGGCTAAGAAAAGTTTTAAATTGAAGCATTTTAATTCAATAAGTAAGTGTAATATTTCTCAGCAGTTTTGCTTTATTTTGCCTTTTTTATTATATAGCACATAAGAGTATGTTCTAGCGGCCTAAACTGACATTCAACTCATATATTTAATATTCAATAAACTCTATTTAAATGATTATTTTGGAACATTTGTAAGCAGATTTTCTCAAATAGATATCCGTAATAGATGAATTCATAAACTCGAAATGCAGCATCGTAGTAACGGAGCACCGTATCTTATGTTATATAGCCAGAAATTATCAATATTGAAACTTTTAAAGAAATATATTCAAAAACTTCTACTAGCAGAATGACCAGCAGAAATTAAAAAGGAGAATATACTTTCTACGAGAGATTAACAGAATTATTAAATGTCCTCTTATCGTTAGTATGGATTGCTGAGAAGCTGAATGGGACCACTAATGATGGACATAAGAGCATTTGAACCATCTGTATTCTGAAAGCGAGCTGAAATCTTGCCGAAATGAAAAGAGGGTAATTGCCCTTCACAGTTCACGTGTATGAATGCTGGAGTGATATGGTAAATGAAAGCGCCAGCATGTTGGGCTACTAGTAATTTGCGAGCGTTCAAGTGGTCTTTATGAATGAGCTCCTGTCACGATATTGCCGTACACACCTCCTGGTTGGAACAAAAGTCCGTCACGCTCATTCAAATATGCAAATCATCATTCAGCCCGTTTCAATGTACGTGAGTAAATAGTAGAGAAACGTTTTATCTGAGCTTTGGAACTTCACCGAAGTATTAGGAATATATGGCAATAGGGTTATCGTAGTATAGTTTTCTGGCAGGTAGTACAGCTTCTTCAAATATGTTATTTTCCGTGGATTACAATTGGTGTATTACAGATTTCAAACGTGGATAACATAAATATAATGTAATATAATGTTCTTTGGATCGTATATATTTTGATCCTGTTTCCTTCACAGTTATCTGTTCTTATAGTACTTGAATAAATGAATAAGTAAGGAAGGGGAGGCCTGGCATCTCGAATTAACACAGACCTGCTGTGCTTGCCAACACTAAGGAGAATTATTCAGGTACAGGAAACGCAAGAGGCTATACGTCGCAATAAGGCCAGCTGACAGAGATGTGCAGAGGTCCAGGCTTGAGGATCCGCCCACACCGTTCGATTATTCAGAAAAGGGTTCTCTCCGGTGGAAACTGCGAAATCTCCAATTACCCGAGGCGGCTGAGAGAGAGAGAGCGAGAGAGAGAGAGAGAGAGAGAGAGAGAGAGAGAGAGAGAGAGAGAGAGAGAGAGAGAGAGAGAGAGAGTTTTGTTACTTGGCAGGGTAGAGAAATACTATACAAGTAAAGAGTTGCGTCATCTATCCCAAAGCGACCGATCTCGTACAGCTCCTCATCCTACCAAACATATGAAAGGGAAATAGGAATAATGAGAAATGTGGGATAGAAAATTCGTAGTAGATGAGAAACCACCACAGAACTCGCCCTACCATCCAGGAACAAACACGAAAAGGTCAAGAGTGTCCGGTCTCAGGAAATGAATACAGGGCCTGGCAAATACGACGCTCGCACGTTACCGCGGAGAAATTTCATTCGATTTGGAGTACTTCCAAGAGATTTTGCGGTTGACATCTTGGTTTCCTATGTAGCTTTTATGCAATCTCAGGTTGTCTTCTCAGCGTTTTCTATATTTCATTATTATTTGACAGTAATGGCAAAGAAACGAATTGTGTTGGGAATCACGGAATGAACATATGGGTCTTCATGATATTCGATGCTTTAGGTAAATTGAGTTTCAGAACTATTAACTAGGCACCGCATAACTGTTTTACCCTAATATTGACCCTGTTTACTTTTGCTTCTTCAGTCGAGGAAAATATTGAAATGAACAGGCTTTCGCAAGGGCAGAAAGTTGTGTATATGGTTTTCAGACATCTAATTCAGTCCTTAAGAGTCGTAAGACATGTGCTTCAAACACGGCAAACTACCAAAATCATTGCTAGATTGCTAGTTTATGTGACACCGGTAGTATAACGGTGTTCTTCGATCGCGGAGACCGCCTTGAAGAATTTGAAATATGAGAGTTTGGAGATAACAGCGAGTTTTGAGCTCCATACTCGTTTTTAACAGGCTATGTGGCAAACGTTCTAGTTTTCACTATACTGAATTAATGGCTCCAACTAATTCTACCTCCTTTCGTCATAATTATAACTTTCAGCCTCACTAGAGATGAAAATGGCTATCTATTTGTTAATGGATTACAACTGTTCGCTGGCACAAAAGGTATAAAGATATAATCTTCTATTAAACCTTCGTATATTCGCTTTCACAGTTTAAATCCACATTATTACGCACCGATAAATCTTAGCCCAGTATTTGCTTTCCATTAGCGTAGGAATCAATATCTATTTTATGTTATATTAGGATGTCTCTTCAAGCACTTTTTACTATTATTCTGTACGTTCAATTACAAGCAGTGAAACGAGATATGTAATCAAATTTTGTATAAACTGTGGCTCTGTAGTTTCCTATTAATGTTGCAGTATTATTTTACTACGATAAACATTGTAGCATTATTCCAGAGGTAACATCATGACTGGTATGCGATCTACCAAAAATTAGGTGTGTAGCTGTCAAGTGGAAGAATGACATATTGTCTCATCTTGTATATGAGGCTTAAGGCTGAAACGTTGGCTCCTTTTATTGGCAAATGTTTTCGCACACACACGCACGCGCACACGCACACGCACACGCACGCGCACGCACACACGCACACACACATTGTGACGTTGCGGGTTCGTAGAGTTAAAAGGCCGAGTTGCAGCAATTAAAAATCTCCTTTATTTTCGTAGAAATACTCTTATAGATTACAGCAGCATTACGTTACATACACCATCAGTCTACAATAACAAACAGTGACAGCAGATTACATCCTTAGCTCTTGTTATAACACAGCTGGCTGTCTCTCATTTCAGAACACTATTTCACAACTCGCAACTCCCTCTTGGCCAATCGTTGTCTCTTTAAATACTTCACAGATAATTTCTAGATGATTCGCAAATAAACAAGAACGCGAACAATCTCTATCAGTCCAGAAGTAGCCAGAAATTTCCATGTATCTCAGTTTGTTTGTTTCGGCAGACCCTTATTGACCTGTTGTCTTTGTCCGCGTGCTCTTGGTTTTCACACTGGCCTCCTATCACGCGATCGTAGATACGGGTTTGGCCAACTAAAATTAGTGATAACACACTTGGCTCCCCATTTTCAAATAGATGTACTAGTGGCCTACAGCCCTCAGCAACTTCATTGTTGAGGATTGCATCCGGCATGGAAGATGCCCTCAAAAATCACCAGTAGCGTTTTGTCTGATGAAACCATGTCACTTCAAAAGATGTTTGAAGTTCTCTCTGTTTGTTTCAATACACTTCTGGAATCTGGTAACAAGAGAGTGATGCACGGATTGCAGTATTTCTACAGATATCGCACACGCCGCCGTAATACGATGGTCCATATCCTCTACTGTCTTTGGCTGTTCTTAATACACAGAGAAAGAAGTCTAATGGCGACAAGTCTGGGGACCAACTTGGCCATCGCCCAGCACCTCCATGTCCTATCCACCTGTTTTAAAACTTTGCATCCACAACGCTCCGGAATGCTTGTGTATAATGTGTGGGACATCCATCATGCTGGAACAACATTGATGGACGCGTTTCCAATCCCACATCCTCCATTTTTAGGGGTCGACCCAGTGGCCGTGGATAAGGCACTGCGGTTTGTTGCGGAAATTAGTTTTAATAAACAAGTCTGACTTGGATTTTATATTTATTAATTTTAGAGCTTTTAATTATTAGGACTGGGATGAGTTTTTATGTACTTTTAATCGTTGAGTGTTTTTGTTATATTTTACCTTTTTAGCTCAATTAGTGTAGCTGTTAGGTTTTAGTGTTGACTTCGGGCCCGACTTCGGGCCCAAATGACCTTGTTGTCGACGGGCCCTAAAACCCTACAAACTCACTCACTCAGTCCATGAGAAGGGGTAGAGTGTGTTGCAGAAATTATGCATATCGCTGTCCGTTTAATGTTCCCTGATAATAATAGAGATCCAAAATACGGTTACCAGTGATGCCGCAACAAACTTTGGCACTTCACTGTCGTTGATGAGCAATTTGGCCAATCCAATGGGGATCTTTCACGGACAAGTGGTGCATGTTCCACAGATTACCATGAACATGATTTGTAAATGAAGCTTCGTCCGTAAACAACGTATTACTTAGGAATGCTGGATTACCTTGCAACTGCTGAAGTGTAAAACGACAGAATACATTGTGGGATTAAAAGTAATACCCATGCAGTTCCTGATGCAGTGAGATGTGGAATGGATGAAATCGATGCCTTTGCAAAGTTCTGCTCACACGACTGCACGACTGCACTCGTGCACTCTGACGTTGACATTCGCCTCAGGATTGTGTGCTACAGCAGCCAGAACAGCAATTTCGTTTCCAGTGCCAGTCAATGTATTTGTACGTTGTCGCCTTGTGGGAGCCCAGCTTCCTGTTTCCCTGAGTTTCGTGCAGATGTTGGCGATGGTACGAGGCGAAAGACTCCGTCAAACTGGGTAGCGTTCAGCGTACAATGCCACAGTTGTGGTTGCATTTCTACTACATTCGCCGTAAATTAAAATGATATCCAGGTTTTCTTCGTTACTGAATGCCGACATATCGACTAGATGACGGCAAATGTTACACGGAACACGAAAACACGGTTTAATTTGTCAATATGGAAAGCAATTTGCGGACTACATGAGTTACTTTACAGTATGACTGCAGACCACATCAGGAGACATTAGTACACTGAAGCTAGAACGTGCCGAGCGGATATCGATTTGTTTACAGCAGGCTACAGGCCATTGCAAGCAACCCGTGTTCTGAGTAGAGAAGTACATGCGTTGAATTACTGCAGAAACGGTCGCACCATTAACATCTCCTAACTGCCACATACTTCGGATCGTATGGGGTTTAGAAACGTGATAAGGCACTTGGTTTCACTAATTGTAGCTCTAGTTTTCAGTTTGCTAGTATAAGCTTATTTGCTCTATTTCATTAAAAAAACGCATCTTGTTGGATGTGCCGTTTGTTTACCTTTATAGATTGTGCATACCTTCTAATTAGGTGAGCCCTTGACATATGTACATTCCTGGCCAGTTGGAATTTTCATATTTGGTTTCATTTCGGAGATATTTGAGGTAGCAGAGTTAGTTGGAACGCTCTGTATATAAGGTAAACTATTATGTGATTCAAATGGGAAGAGTTCTGGAGTCCAGCTAGTCAGATGCCGTATCACACTCAACGTTGCCAGCTTGTTACCCCACTCACTTTATACTCCCTCTCTCTCCCCCTCTCTCTCCCTCTCTCTCCCCCCCTCCCCCTCTCTCCCCCTCTCCCCCTCTCCCCCCCCTCCCCCTCTCCCCCCTCTCCCCCCTCTCCCCCCTCTCCCCCTCTCCCCCCTCTCCCCCTCTCCCCCCTCTCCCTCTCCCCCCTCTCCCTCTCCCCCTCTCCCCCCTCTCCCTCTCCCCCTCTCCCTCCCCCTCCCTACCCCTCTCCCTCCCCCTCTCCCTCTCCCTCCCTCCCCCTCTCCCTCTCCCTCTCCCTCTCCCTCTCCCTCTCCCTCCCTCCCTCCCTCCCTCCCTCTCCCCCTCTCTCCCTCCCTCCCTCCCTCTCTCCCTCTCTCCCTCTCTCCCTCTCTCCCTCTCTCCCTCTCTCCCTCTCTCCCTCTCTCCCTCTCTCTCTCTCTCTCTCTCTCTCTCTCGCACACTCATGTAACATTCAGGTCTCCTTGGCGCAGACGTAAGCGTAAGCAAATTGTATTTTACAAACCTTTACAATGAGGTATTTGCCAAAATAAAAATTGGGAAAAGCATTTTCACAAATTATGTTTATTTTTAAATACTATAACTACAATTATAGTTCATGAATTACCTGATTTTTCTATTCCAGTGGAACTACCAGTGGCTCATCCATATTACTGTCAATGTCACTTCTGTTAAGAGACAATTCGTCCTTGTCACTCTCTTCATCGTATGAGTCTTACAAGTTTATGATTATAGGTTCCAAAATCTCGCCACGTGCTATTTCTTGCTTAAAATCGTCTTTTTGAAGGCTTTCTGCATGCCTTACGCAGTTTTTCCAGTCCTGTTGTGTTACCTTGTCAATTTTTTCGTGAACAAGCCGTTCAACGTCCGTCAGTTTAAAAGTATTATTTCTGATTGCAATCCCCCTTTTTATTTGAGCCCACACCAACTAAATTGGATTATATTGGTAGTGGTAAGGTGGGAGGCGTATTACCTCGTGTCCCATTTTAATTGCAAGTTGATCCAACTGATACACATTTTCCGTGTTTTTAAACTGAAGTAGTCTTTGCAATAACTCATTTTTAGTTTCTGTTTCCGAAAACTTTTTGAAGAACGTGTACACCTTAAAAATAATACTTTGAGCTGAGTTCGCAACACCCGCCTTTTTGACTCTTCACTGAATTCACCTCAAGAAGCCTTTGCAGTTTTTAGCTCTTACTCCACTGTTGTGTAAAGAAAAACCGAATGGTATTGATCTGAACTCTTCAGAGTAAACAAACACCTCTTATTCAGCATTCATTCAAAACCATAAGCATACAGCATTCCTCAGGCTAACAGGAAATGAAGTGTATGCTCTTTCTCGCATTTAACACCTTGATTTGCACATTTATTCTTTTATAACGTCATGTCAGTAGTTTAAATTTCAGTTCTGAGTAATTGTACACACCAACCACCTTGAACTCTCTAGAGTAAATAAGAGATTACGAACCATTCATAAACAAATATATAATGTGACCAGACACGTTCTGCCAGTGCAGCAGGAAATTTATTGTTTCCTCGCGCTCGAATTGGCTTATTCAAAGAAATTGTTTTATCACCTCATGCCAAACATTTACGTTTCAGATCTGAGTAATTGTACACACCAACCACCTTGAACTCTCTAGAGTAAATAGAGATTACGAACCATTCATAAACAAAGAGATAATGTGACCAAACACGTTCTGTCAGTGCAGCAGGAAATTTATTGTTTCCTCTCGCTCGAATTGGCTTATTCAAAGAAATTGTTTTATCACCCCATTCCAAAGATTTACGTTTCAGTTCTAAGGAATTAAAAATATACGTACACGCATACGTGCCAACCAATAATGATATTCATACAGTGCTTAAGTCGTGATTTATTGTTATAATACAGGCAATAGTGGTTTGTTTATTTATTTGTATTAGAAAAACTATTTGAGCTAAAAATATGGCGTTTTCATGGTTATGTTAGATACATTACTCTGTACCTTCCACATAGATCGGTTATGACTAAATCTGAATTTTTTGTATTAGCGCGAATAGTATTTCATACAGATTGATTAGGTTGGCGCTTCTCACACACCACTAAGCGGGAATGCAATACGACAACACCGCAGGTCTCCGATTGGTTGCTCACCTAGTAGCGCTCAGGGACAAACACCGTCCCATTTGAAACACATAGTAGTCTTTGTACCAAGTTTTATGATGACCTTATTTTTAACAGTTAGTGTCTACCAAATATACTTCATTTAATATATCAAAGCAGATTTATTTTGCCTCTACTTCATAGACACAGCGTTTGTCAGTCAAATCCAGTGGACTGTATCACGAGCTACTCCTCTATGTCTCTTGAAATAAAGGAGGAAACAAACTCCTTGCTTGCTGAAGGTTGTTCATTGCAGTGTGTCAGAATGTCTAATTCTTTCCCAACCCTCGCTATTGCCAGTTCAGGAACTTCCTGCTGAAATATTAATAATTGTAACGAGACTTGTTTGGGCTGGCAACACTATTAAGAGCAGGAATGAACAAAATAACGGTATACCAGTAATTTAATTTTGCAAAGGTTTCAAATAAAATTTAAATCCAGCTCTCCTGCTTTCCGTGATTCTGTGTTTTACATTCTTGCTCAATTGTGTTCCTCTCTTCTAGAGGAAGATATGTTTACCTTCACTGATGTATTTAGTCAGCAAATCTGGAGCTCTATAATGAATTGTGCTAAATCCACTCATGCTGTATTTATTGAAGGTACACTACATCTATTTAATGTCTACTACTCGCTCCATTTCATCTGCACCTCGTGTACTCGCTCGTATGAACGAACGTGTTTTTGTTGAACCTGCCGGCAGACCATCCCTATCCTCCCTCTTTCCTGCTTGTTTATTATTGAGTCGATCGTGCGTCCATTATTTGGACGGACTGCTGGATTTACTGACGAAGTAAAAACTCCACTTTCACCCGTTCTTGCTACTTAAAATGCGTTATCCCCTGATTGAGAAGGAGTCTCTAGATACTCATGCGTTAACTATGCCAGTACTGGCGTGCAACTTAAGGAGTACATTGTATACGTATTCCTCTTTTTGGTTTTGCTTTAATACTCACACAACTGTCAGAAGCTTATGGATATAGAAAAAAACTCAATAATTAATACTATTAGTTTGTAAACCTGTATGTTTCACATTCAATCCACACTTAAGAGAGGTTGATTAAATATTACCCATTGAGAAATTCCGGCAATACATTGTGAAATGTGGAATGCAGCTAGAACTTCTACAATTGTTGCAAAAGACATTCACAATGATTAGCATTAAATTTTTGAGTTTCAATGTCTTGTGCTTTCTAAACACCTTTACAGTAATGACGGCGTTTCCATCAAAGAGGCCATACATTTCATTAGTATGCGATATTGTATTAACATTTCTGTTAAAATTGTATGCCTTTATTTACTTTACCGCTGATATCCATGTATATATGCTCACTCTTTATAACCTTATGGTAACAATGCTGTTTCAAAACATTTATTTTAATTTATTCTGTTACTAAACAAGTTTAAAATACTGTCTATTGTATAAAATTCGTAAAAACATGAATTAACTTTTTCTATCTAAGCACGTTTTTAGATTCTGTTTCTGAAAAATTTTTGAAGAACGTGTACAATTTAAAAATAATACTTCGAGCCTGAGTTCGCAATACCTACTTTTTTGACTCACCACTAAATTCACCGCAAGAAGCCATTGCAGTATTTAACTCTTACTCTACTGTTGTGTAAAGAAAAAACGAATGATATTTATCGGAACTCTCCAGAGTAAATAAACACTGCTGATTTTTCCGGAAATGCAGCAGAAAGTAAAACGAAGAATGAATAAACTGTTCAACTTCCCAGCCGCTTATTTCGTTTATATCCATCATAGTCAACTACCATATTGTGTTGCAACATCCACAAATTTTCTACTTCTATTTTGGAATCTGGAAAATGCATGTATTTCCATAAAAGTGCACAGGATAAAACGATATTAACCAGACATATATAATTAGATTCTCCTGGAAAGGAATCTGGGATAAATGCATTTTCTTGACATATTATATTCAAATATTCCTTAAAAGTAACCATAAAGCATTAGACATAAACGCCGGTCTAATATTTATACTTTAAGCACTATTTGAACAAATGATATTATTAGTAGAATTTTCTGCTGAATCAACCAAAATCAACTACACAAAGGTATAGGTGCATTTATTCAGATATGAGTACTGTGACGTAGTGACGATACACTTAGCTCATTGGAAGGGCTGACCGTTGCGGTTTAAGGTCAGATAACCTTCGCACAGCGTAAAGACCACAAGTGCTACAGATAAATAACCAGATTACTCTGAAGTTTATATCTGCTAACCTCCCGAGAAAGATCTAGAATTCCCTTGAAAATAGCAGTGGCTATTGTTTAAGTGGGCGTGCTCAATAGTGGGGTAGGCCACGCTGTGGCTCAGTGGTTAGACCGCTTGGCTCTCACCAAGGCGGCCCGGGTACGATCCCAGGCGACCGCAAAGTGAGATATGTGGTGCTCAATACAGCGCTGGGCGGGTTTTCTCCGGGATCTCCGGTTTCCCCCGCCATCTCATTCCACCGCTGCTCCATATTCATCTCATGTATCATCAGTGTCATCGCCTGCGGTGCCGTATGTAATAAAAGCGGGCGTTAAACACTACACACACACACACACACACACACACACACACACACACACACACACACACACACACACACACACACACAATAGTGGGGCAACAAGACAGTGAGTGAGTAAGCCACTTAGTGAGTAAGCCACTTAGTGAATATGACATAAAGTGTTGGTAAATCAGTGCGTTTTCCAAATGAGGTTGCGATGATAGCACATGGAGCACCATTACTATGAATGATTAGAGAGGCCCTGTATTCAACTCCCCAACGAGTTTTGCGAAAAAAGAAGGCACTGCTTCGCTCATAATTCATCATGCTACTACGTCGCTAATAAAAGTGGAGTGGCAGGGAAAACTGAACCAGATCATATTGCTGAATTGAAATATTACAACCTTTATGCCACATATTACTTACACTGGTTGATTCCTAGTTACTGTCCAATCGTGTATTGGAAGACAAAAATTAAGTTTAACACTGCGTTTTATGTAAGTGCTGTTGCACTATTAATAAGAGCAAACCTTAGAGATAGGATATTCAATTTGTCATTACGTGTCAGGTTCACCTAGAGCAACACAATAAAATGAAGCGTAAATCCATGCAAGAAACACTTAGCTTCTGTGCATTCGTCTATAGTCAAACCTACCTCTGTGATAATAATGTGCAAAATAAGAGCACTTGCCGACTGTGCGAGTGGTCCTAAGTTATATTCCCGGCTGGAGGTGGGAATTCCTCTCCAGCTGAGATCATTTCTTATCCCCAATGTTAGTACGAGTGATATTGTAAATGTTTGTATGCGCATACGTATAAACCCCAAAGAAATAGAAAACAGAAACCCAATGAAAGCAGTCCGCGAGTTAACACCACTGCAGATAGAACAATACGTTTCAAAGGTAAATTGCTGCCGATGTGATCATTACTGTTAAAAGTGAGCTATTGGGTCAATAGAAATACTGTACGAACTTAAAAGGTGCTTTCCATGGAACAACTGCAAAAACAACAAACTCGTGCACCATATTCTACCAGATAACCTTTGTAATTGGTTTGATAACATTTTCAAATCATTAGTTCTTGAGAAACCAATGGACCACTGAGGTTTCTCGCATTGAAAGGATACATAGCGTAATATAAGTTATGGACTGTGTTAATATCCGTAGCTACATTCTATGACTCCTTGATAGGTCGTTATGTGCACTTTCCCGGCCGCTGCACTCTTCTGAACTTAAACTACGGCAGATGCAAAATTTAATGGCGGTTGGCGGGAGGAGTTCGTCAACACAGATTGGAATGCACTCTAAATTTGCGTTTACTTGACAGCTACAGTAATTCTCTATCAAGTACTTTCATTTCGTCTTCCTACTGCACATAGCTTCTCCCCGCCCTTTACATACGGAAAAGTCGCGCTTCGCTGCTGGTAGTCAACCTTCAGCCAACATTAAATTTTACCATAGTTTACCATAGCGCATATATTTTTATGGAATTCTAGTTTCTTAAATTCACTGGAAAAGCTCCCACATCTCCAGTAGCTTATAACGCAGATAAAAAGATGTATTCCAAAATCTTTCTTACTGACAAGAAAAAGTAGGTATAAAATATCGAGACAAACGCATAATTTTACAGCAGAGTAAGGGGTTTTCTCCTTTATGTTATAGGTTTTAACCAATTTTTTTTTCAATAATAAATTCATCCAATCCGTTTCTTCAGTACAACCCAATCACGTAAAATTCTTTCTTTTTTCTCGGTAATTTACGACCTCCAACTTGAAGACATACCGGACTATGAATGAAGTGGGTGAAATGATGCTCAAATGTGTCCAGGGTCCATGGAGGTTAGAGCTACCCGACATTCGTCTTTCATGATAAGGGAAATCCACGGAAAAAAGCTTAACCAGGTAACTCATCCTGACCGAGATTCGAACTTGGGACCTCTTGAACGTGAGGCAGACACGCTACCATCTACGCTACCGAGGCGGGCGTAAAATTCTTATGTTCAACAGGAAACATAAGCCCGTGGACTGGTTATACGATGCTTACTTTACGTTGCATATGCATATATGTCGGATATAAAAATTTGTTCAACATAGGAATACCAGAATGCCAAATCTCAGCCGACAGAGACGCACAGAGGTTTCATGATGACCTTGTTATACCGACGTACAACTCAGAGAAGACTTCTCTCTGGAGAGACTGGGGAGAAGTTGACCCACCTGCGATGGCTCAAAGAAGGCTGTCATCTGGAATTTGTAAGAGCAACTTTCCCGTTGTGCCAACTGTCCTATATCGACTGACACTGTACAGCCTCTAAGCCTGCCTGAGACATGAAAGCGGAAGCAAGGTTATAAGAAATTACGGAAAGTAAATTCGTGATAAAAGAAATACCACGTCAGCACTCACCTCGCAACCAGAGAGAGCTACGAGAAACTAATCGTCTGATTGATCGGTCTCAGAATCTCAGCTCAGGAATTTCCAAAAGAGCCATCTCGTTTGGTATAATGACGCAATTATGAAGACATCTGCAATAAAGTTCGCCGTTTGTGTCGGCGTTCACGCTGTGAAAGACTGAGGCAGAATGATTTATCTGAGAGTGTACAATTTACGTTTGCCCAGGCAAGGTTTTGCACCAAACTTTTTAAGCTGGATGTGTACAACGCCGTTTATTCCATCCTGTGATGCAACACGTCATCAAATGTAATAAGAGGGCATTTGAGGAACAAAACATATTGGCGACGCTGATGTGAACACAGCACTTACTCTTGTCACTACATAAACTGAACATTGTTAGTACAATAACGTTCAACTGCAACATTTATGAAAAGCAGAAAATTCTTGCTTCGGATAATACTAAAATAATATTCTGCATTACATTTGTGTAGAAAATGCGCTCTATATGTTTTAGCAAATAGCATGAGGTTTGTAAAGTTGCATGATGTAATATGCCCAGGAAAGGACCAAGAGAACTAAAATAAATGCCCTAGCATTTACGTATAACCCACGCTCCCCTACAACCATCCAAATGCTGGCTGCATAAGAAGTGTCACTGGCACATTCGCACCATCCGCGGCCCTAGGGGAGGGTGACTAGCATTATAGCCGTTATTACGGGATACAGCTGTTCATATAAAAGAAATTAATGTGTTTAGTTGGTGAAGACGGGGACTGTTATATACTCGGGATGTATGTGGTGAGTGGCAACACACTGGGAACACGTGATATTAATGTATAAACCAGCTTTCCTACGTGCTTCCCTTCTAGTTTATGTAATATGCAGTTTTCACATTTAATTTTATGAACAGATTTTCACAAGATAAATTCAGTTTTACACCTCCAATCAATTGTTTCAGTGAATAAAAGTCAAATCTGCGAAATTTACACCTACAGGGAAACAACATCCAACCAATGCGGGAAGATGAAACCAGCAGCATACTTCCTGCCCGAAATGTTGATTTCCGTAGCCTACAGATCGCTATTAATGCATATTTTCAAATCGACCCCCAATGATCCAATTCATGTGCCGAATACTCCACCACCAACAAGATTAATCTCGAACCATGGTATTTTAATGATATGCGTTACTTAGAATCTTATTTGACATTCATAAAATAATAATAACAATAATAACAATAAGAGCAACAATAACAACAAGAGCAACGGCAATAATAACAGGAGCAACGGCAATAATAACAAGAGCAACGGCAAATAATAACAAGAGCAACGGCAAATAACAACAGCAACAGCAATAATAACAACAGCAACAGCAATAATAACAACAGCAACAGCAATAATAACAACAGCAACAGCAATAATAACAACAGCAACAGCAATAATAACAACAGCAACAGCAATAATAACAGCAACAGCAATAATAACAACAGCAACAGCAATAATAACAACAGCAACAGCAATAACAACAACAGCAATAATAACAACAACAGCAATAATAATAACAACTACGACAGCAACAGCAACGACGACGACGACGACAACTACAACGACGGCGATGTCAAAGGAGTGAGTCTGTGATGACGTCTGTTTACAGTGAATGTTACTGTCACAAGAGATCAGAGATCTTGGGTTCGACTGCCCAGAGAGAGGAAAGAAGAGGTTTCGTGATCATTTTATTACTCCCCTACATTGCTAGAACCAGTGAAGTGACAATGAAAGTTGGACTAGATCTCATTAGCGAAATGACAGTAATAGCTAAACAAGTGATATTTGTGGAGTGACAGTGAGAACTAGTGAAGTGACAGCGAAAGTTAGGCTAGACCACATTGCGAAGTAGCAGTATGTATTAATGAAATGACAGAGAAGATTGCACTAGAGCGCATCAGTTAAGTGACACTGAGAACTTAGACTTAATGAAGTGACAGTAGACACTTAATAAAGTCACAGCATAGGAACTACATGCAAGATGATCTGTATCTGCCAAAGACAGACACACAATGCTGGGAGACGCAACTGTTTCTGTAGTGTATAACTTCAGTTTATTGAAATGTCCGGGTTGTGTTCACAGAAAGCCAATATTTGGCTACATTTATGTCAAAGCGTGTCAGATTTAGTTTACAAACTCGGAATTTCTTCTAGCACCTGTTAACTCTAGCTTTATGATGTGTACTATTGAAGACATATATATCGTAATCGTCTCACTGAGCTCTATCGTGTAACCTTAAAACATCAAGTTTCAGTCATCTCCTTTGCTACTGAGTTAGTGAATTCCATTGCTACACAAGTTCAGGGACTTGTGTTGTTCTGCAGCTCAGACAGACATCGTGCGCATAAGCATAATAAAGGACTCGTCCAAGAATGTTTAAGTATGTGATGTTCAACAGTCTATGATCAAGGACTATAAGATGGTTTTCAGCAAGGTGAAGGAACCAATACCAGTGGACGAAAAGCAAGAGAAGTGGAAAGTGACTACATATAAGATTACTGAATATAGATCAAACATTGTTGCTGCTAGCAAGAACTCTACTGGTTTAACGACAGAGACATTCCTAATAAAAGGAAACACAAAGCTTGCTGAAACCATACAGAAGGAAGCTTACGCTAAAATATTCCTCTGAAAGCAGTGAAAGCCAAGGAGATTTCAAAGTATTTTCCTTCAGTTCTTCCTGAAAAACCATCGTACTTTCAAACTTTGTGTGATAATTATGGCAAAGAACATATAGGTAAGAATCAGGAAGTGAGGTGTGGGTTTCAGATTAGGATAACTGAATCAGTGTAATGTCTGTTTTTGTTATTATGCTACAAATAAAAGTGGTTCAACACACAAATGAGTACTATAAAATATTTTCACCATTCCTTGCATATTTACAGGTAATTCGTCTATGCTTTAGATACTACAGAGATGAGTTTCATAACTGCACAAATCCAACAAATGTATTATAAATATTAGAAAAAGGCACTGATGGTAACTGAAATTACTGAACAGTAAAACAAACATAATAAGCCAAAGTTGATGTGTTAGAAAATGATAATACTGGCACATCATTTTCAAAAGTTAGAAAGTTTTTGTTAATTTTCTCGAAACTTATTTGACTGGACTTGTGCACTCATGAAAGTCATGTCTTCAATTTCCTTTCTTGTTTCTAAATAATTTATAAAGAGTATAGTATGATAAAACAGCGACAGCCACATTTTTTAAATGTTTAAAACAAGATGTGATGTGGTTTTATACTATAAGCAGATGTTCACAAAATGCAGAATGACAGGTATATGCACAATTACAGTAGTGACGGGTACAATAATATTTATGGGCAAGTCACAGAAATTTATCCGGAGAATCATTGAGTTTAATGCTGCACAAAGAATATATGTTGATTATGAATAGGAACCAAGGTTTAGAAAAGGTAAAATAGAAAGTTCAGCAATAGAGGCACATACCGGTCATCATACTGGTGCTAAAGTATTTGAATATGAAACTCAAGGCCACGGAATGTAGGAGACACTTCGCACCTGTGATTGAACACGTATCTCTTGTGCTTAAGACCCACAAAAGGAGCGGAGAGGCTTAAGAAGCTGCAGGATGGTACATGCCACAAGCATGTCGACTGACAGAGGCGTGCAGAAGTCCCTAAAGATTTCAATCCTGACCATCTAGTCGTACCAGTGGACTGCCAGCTGTCCATTTGCGGATCCAGAGAGAACCTAAAATCCTGAGGGCGCTTCGGAGAAGGTTGCCATCGGGAAGAGCTAGTATGTTTGAAAAAAAAAAAGTCTACACCACCTACCTAACACCAATCGATACTTCACAACCCCTAAGTCTACATAAAACATGAAAGGGAAATCGAAATACGAAATTAAGAAAGGTGATAGATGAAAGTAACCTTAACGACCAGAGAAAAACGTGGAAAGCATCTTCAAGATAACTAATTCTAGGAATCGAAACCTTAACTTCCCGCATGTTAGCTTCCTATGTTAATGTGGAGCCATCTCGATCGGTACCTCGAAGGGAATATTTTAAATATAGCAATATAAAGTTATAAAATACGCTCCAAATCTGTTGACTTCTATTTGGTTTCGCGTATATTCAAAATGTGAATTATTTTGCCTTGATAACTGTATTGCCCAGTAAAGATATTTCGCCTGAGACCGTACGTTAACGTTACAAATGTGTATAATAAGGTAGCTCTGTTCAGAAGGGGTTCCCAGTGGAAGGAGCTGGCAACGTGCCAAATTTGTAGTCCCTTCCCTTGTACATCATGACCCCGGTATTCGCTCACCCAAAACGCAAATAAGTAAAAGATCAACCTCGGGAACAAAAGCAACGTTTAATGGCTTTATCTTAATGGTACGCTGAATGTGTTTACTTCCTGAACCATGCTATGAAGACCTTCTTAATTCAGGAAAGGGATAGTATACCAATTGGCAATGCTTATGGAAACGTTGCCAGGAAGGTGTAAATAACTTTCTTGTAATGTAGAACTATTTGTGAGATGCGCACATGTACTCACATATGATTTGTCCCCGTATTCTGGCGTCTGGTTCAAGTCATAAAGGCCTACTTATAATTATTTTGACTTTCTCATCCAAATGAGTCAGAAAATAATACTAAATAGACGGAGACAAACTGAGAATGGTGAATTGTATATTGCGTCTTATATACGCTGCATGTTAGCACAGCATACAGTGTATCACAGCTGTGATATACTGATACACAGTATCACTTTACCACAGGGTATCAGTGTATCCCAGCTTATCCGTTGCACTGTACATTATAAAACACTACTTTAGCTTACGCCCATATATTTAAGTCCAATTCGAAACTTTAGCTTAAGCTGTGAAACCAAACTAAGAGGACTACATTTAATAGAATTGTTCAGTACTATACTTAAAATGAAGGAGGTAGACGAGGACCCAGTTTTTGTGGACAAGAAATTTCTCAGAAAGCTTCAAGAGTTTCCTTACTCATAATTCGTTAAAAGAGTGCTAGAACTCTGTTGTTGTGATATATGTAAATGAAAGCAATCCAAATGCGATTTTCGGATTTCTTTCCAGGTAATTACTTAAATATATGTGGTACTCCGTCACCAAAAGGAATCCAAATATGTATTCCATTAGCTTAATTCAAATTGTGGGTGCATATGTATATATTTTTCTCGGACTGATTTCGGTAATATTGGATATTATGAAGGTAGTTAACGTCATTTTGTATCTTCTCATTCTATTTTGCATGCTATTTTCAAATATTAATTATGTTGTGTATATCCAAACACGCGTTTAGGCAAGTAGGTACGTAAACACATGTCCTTTTATGGAAATAAAACAGGAATTAAAAAGCATGTTTGTTTGTAGTTCTCATTTATTTAATATGGGGATAGCTTGAATTAACTCAGACTAAAAATTTAAGTCACGGGTCATATACCTTATGCGTACCTCCCCTGGTGCTCTAATAACTATTTTAGAGTGATGGTACAAATAAAGACAATAAACATAGGCATCTACTTCCTGTTTACCTACAAGCCTGTAGGAGCATATCAAATATTCTTAAATATGGTACGTTAAAGCGATTAGCAATATTTCGTTTCTGTGATAATTGTCTTTTAGGACTAGGTAAGAGGTGGAGCTTTTGACTTTAGAATCACACTTGGAAATTTCAGTGTTACGATCAGAAATAAAACCATAGATGTTCAGTTGCGTGTTGACGCTATACCGATGCTGTACTAAAAAGTTATATGGGAGTTTTACCATTGTAACTAGGCACTACAGCATCGGTACAGAAAGACGAAAACCTGCGGTCGTATCACTGAACTATCAGATATAAGAGAAATTCTCAAAACTCAGATATTCTTTGCATTATATCAAATTGACACCGTAGTAGGATGAATTCACTTTGTGTTACTTAAAATGGTAGCATTCTACACTGCTCTAGGGCAATTATGTTATTACTTCTAGTCAAATATTTTTTAAGCACTTCTTAGGCGAAACTCAGTAAAAATTAGAAACATTTAGGGGACCTTTTTTCATTTTCCACATTTACTAACCTTATAAACCATATATTCATATTATATCTTTGATTTTTATTAATATTGTGACCTTGTGGGTTCGTCCAATTGCACAAACTCAAAATGTTCAGTAGGAGGGAGGGAGGGGGGAGGAGAAAGAGGCGGTCAGCGACCAGTGACATTTTCCTAACCATCCCCTCAGTTAGTGACACGAGATAAATGGTTAGGCGTGGCGTGAATGCCTCCTGCCCCCACTCAGCCATCAGTTGATCGTGTTTTCCGATGAATGGGTGACAATATCGACTCTTTAGTGCCGAAAATGGCTTGTAAGTCTATTTTTACTAACGATATTTTATCATTTGATACATTTGAGCTTTAAAACGCGATTTCTCTCATTTCCTCTTTACAGCATTTTCGCTGTTCAAAATGCTCCTTGAACCATAATTAAGAACTCACTAAAGTTTTACTGTCAGGATAGCTTTGAGCATTAAACATTTAGGGGCTATTGTGCACTAGTTAAAATAGACATATTAAATGGTTGAGTTGAAATTTAACTATCTTCCACAACATACGTTTATAATGCTGAAAACTTCAGTAACATGTATACAGAACACTGTTTTTCTCTTTAAAAAGTTAAAACTATTAAATGTGTGTACAACGACTTCTTTAAGTTTTTGTAGAAGTAGATATTTAAAAGCTTGTAAGTATACGATAAATGTACGAACTAATGAAAATTCCATATTACCACATCAAAAATTGATTATTTATGACGAATAGTTAATATTTCTTCAATGGTTTAATATAGCTAGTTCAATTTTGTTTTAATTCTTGGATATATAGAAAAAAGTCATAGTAATTAGAGGAAAGTTTAGGTTTGGGATTTTCACAGGGGCATTGTCTTAAACGAAACGTTTACATCTCTACTCACATAGAAATATGAAATGCAAAATGTATTCCTTTTCACTCTACCAAACTTGCAAGAAACAAAGGAACCGTAAATTTGTAGGGTAAGGTGAAGTACTCCGAGAGTCGATACGCAACTTCAATGGAAGTTACCCTTGATGGATGTGTAGATCATAATCAAATAACCTCTTGCGAAAAGGAAACATTTAAAGTCATTATTACTTTCTCCCTTCCATGATCTCAAACTCTGCATTAATGTATATTTTTACCTTATTCCGTATTTGGTTTTTGATTCCCAAATTCACACATTAGCACGCATTCGCTCTCGTGAAAATACGCGGTCACAAAGATTTGCCAATACAGGTGCGTAAGTACACATTTACATGGACATGGGCTCACTCACACGTGTTATCGTGCGAAAACATACACACGTGCACGCCATCTTGGTGTATAAAACATTAAACCACTATATAAGCGCCCACGGATGTATAAAAACCTATCACTATATATGATATATACATATATCACTTCGCTCCCATTAGTTTGCATATGTTTGCATATGTTTGAGGTAGATTATAGAAACGACAGCGTCCATTAATGGCTCTCATTTTGCCGATATTCCTTTCTTATTAATTGCGTTCTTTTAATGCAGCTTCTCTCGTTTACTGCCTATACCCACATAAATATTTAGCTCTTCCTTTCGGCCTGGTATTCTTGAAAGTTTTTCTTGTTAGTACCGCAAAAGCTATCCCCAGTGCTGTAGAATCTCACAAGTAGAACCTGTCATTAGGGTGAAAACTTACACAAATATTCTGTACAATCAAAGGGACCTCCCTATAACAAAAATAAAATAAAAAATGCATCGCACTAAAGTTGTACTCGCAAACTTTCCCCTTGGTAATGTGAATTATAGGTTTTGCGGTAATACAGTTAAAGTACTTAGATTTAATGAGTATCTGGAATTATTATTTGGTCAATAATATTTAGTTTTTGAACTGAATGCTCAACAGCTAACCTATATTATCATAGAGTGAAAGCTGATACCACAAACAAAAACATATGAGGCTGGCCCCGTAGCTCAGTCGGTAGAGGACCTGCCTGCCGTGCTAGGGGTCCCGGGTTTGATTCCCGGCTGTGGGAATGGGGATTTTTCTCCGACAAAGATAATTCTCCATCTTCCCCAGAGTCTGGAAGTATGAATGAGTGTGAATGTGTGTGTGATCTAATGATTAGAAAGAAGCCTAACGAATACGAGTTAACACCTTCCGTATGTCTCCAAAGGAGAACGGCCGCCGATATGACCATTGTAGTTAAAGGCCGGGTATAAATGGAACAAGAAAAAAAAAAAAAAACATATGATCGTTCAATATAATAAAATCAAAATGCATAGCAACTATAGGGTCATAAAAGAAATTTTTTCATCAAGTTTGGTCTCCATTAAGAAGTTTAAAAATTTATGTACTAATGAGACCGATAGATTTATAGAGCTGAGAATTATTCCATTTTCACTTATGAGGAAACGTAGCTACGCTATCTCCACACCAGGAAGTTTGGTATAGTAAACCGTTTTGGAAATAGCGGAGTGTCAGGTATGCAGAAGATACATCTCTGTGTTATTTGTAAATGTGTGTACAGTCAAATTTCCTTTGTAATAAGGATATTATTTCTCCATTTTCACAGTGGAATCTAAATTAATTGAAAAATATTTTCAGATTGTGTTCCCTATCCAACCTCTACACTATTTACGGTGCCGCTAGAACTGTATCTGTTAGCATCTTTTTATTTTGAAAAGGAGATATAACTATAGACCTCCTCTGGTATTTATGATACATGTGTAAAAACAGCATAGAGAATTGGGTTGGCAAGTGTCCTGTATACAAGGTTTACTGAGAAACATTTGCTTTTGCTATCCTGCACATTGCATAGGGCAGAATATTACTTGAACTGGATTTTTCTCTTGGTAATTAACCACACAGAAAATTTTATTTTATTTCTTTAAAGAAACAAGGTCCGTATAACCACATACTCAAGATTCCACATTCTTCTGTTTCTAGTTACTTTCTTACGAAATACATTCTAGAGTTAAATCTCGCAGGTTTGGTTAATTTAAAACGTTCGCAAAAGGTTTGAAAGGTTATATACCTTTTTTATTTTATTTAGTTGTTATCTAAGCTGTTAATATGCAAAAATTTATGTTTCTTCCCTAGAAAAGTCCTAGCCTTAAGGCACGTGTAGCAAACTATGTTATTCTGAAGCGAATGACTGAACACCACTATTCACTTTAAAGGATTTTCATTGTTTTATTTTTCAAAGCAACAATACTACACCTAACATCAA
Organism: Mantis religiosa; assembly: GCA_030765055.1. NCBI lineage: Eukaryota > Metazoa > Arthropoda > Insecta > Mantodea > Mantidae > Mantis > Mantis religiosa. The sequence goes on from CM060950.1 coordinate 62,322,022, forward strand.
TCATTTTATGTAAACAAAAATAGCTGAAGTGTGCTTTGCTTCATTGTTGTTGCAATTTTGTTACAAAATGTTGAGAATTTGTATTAGTGAGAAAAGTTAACGAAGTAAGGCTGAGTCATACAGGGCACTGGAGTGAACAGAACAGGTTCAGCAAAGGGAATACAATCAATACAGGTAATCAGAGCTTGTGTGAACAAATGCCACAAATGCAAATTACATGGCTAGAAAGGATATACAGCATGAAGTGAAAGTAGAAAGAAGGATGTTAAAGGCAGCAAAGTTTTAGGATTTGGAAAAAGGATTGAAAACCGTAGATGCAATACACCAAGGAACCCATGTTTACCACATGGAGTTGCTCAAGCAGAACTAGACAGTAACAGTAAGAGGAAGAATGATGCCAAATGTATTTCAGAATAGAATTATTAAAGAAAATTTATATGTTAAAACAATGTGGATTGTAGAGTAGAAAATGGGGTAACAACGGATATAGACAACATTGCAAGAAATAAAAGTAAGGAATCTTGAGAAGAAATAAACTAAAATAATGGTTTATAGAAAGAAACAAGAACAATCGCAGATACTAAAGAAAAACAGGAAAGTGCAAGTAGATTCAAAGCGAAAAATCATTAATAGATTTTGAATGCTTAAATATGGAATGTGAAAGAGAATAGTACCTCGGAGTTCGCAAAAAAGTGACCAAAGTGGGGTATGCATGGGCGAGGACAGGTCTGAAACATAGCAACGTAACAGATTGCATTGTAATTGTAATAATATTCTGGCATATGACCATATACAAAAATAAAGGGAGAATTTAATATTAGAGAAATGGGAAAAATTTTTCAACAGAGACAACCTTAGGAATACCGAATGTATTGATAGAAAAGGCACGGAAATATTTTGGAAAAATAAGGTTAGGATTGTGAAGAAAATATGGAAAAGAGCAATAAAGTATAAAAACCAAACAGGGGTACATTCTACCTTCCTGTTTTATATATAACAGAGTGTTAAATACCAGGTGAATAGGCTGCCTCTATTTATTCTCATCTATGCCACCCGCAGTTTATAGTCTAATGTGAAAACCTTGATTCTTTTACCACGATAACCGTTATTGCAGCTGTGCTCTTTTGTTCGGTATTATAAGCACCCAGCATTAATGGTTAGAGCCCCGAATGAGCGCCAAGAAGCTGCGAAAAGTTTAAATAAGCCACGCTTGTTCATGCATATAATACTAGTAAAGTAATAAACGAATGCTTTCCTAAGAGCGACATGAAACACGAAACAGCTGGCCGATTGGTTAGTTGCTGAAATATGGTGATGAAAGAGCTAGGTTAGAAACCACGTTACATTGATTTGCTGTTTGCTCCTTTCTCCTAGTATTTATTTTCTATATCTTAGTTACTTATTTATTGTTGCTATTGGTTCTCTTGTGAACCAAAGAATCAAGAACTATAATTAGGGATCTACTGGGATTAGCTCACAATCTAAGTTGCGCCAAGCTTACCCTAAAGGCAGGAAGGAGAGGCCCTTACCCTTCAAAGGGAAACTACGGGTATCTTTATCCTTAACTTTGTGACCCTTATAAACTGTACCATATCTGGTGTTGTAAATCATGTTACGCAGTTAGCTTTCATTCTTAGTAGCATGTGGACGACATTAAATCTAATAGTTTTCTATTCATTCTTAAATCGAATGTTTCACTTTGAACTTGTGAAATGAATGAAACCTGATTAAATGGGTAAAGTGCAACATCGACTATAAAATGTCTACTACGAACTATAAATTTATAACTATCTGCCAGAGGAAAACATAGTGATTATTGTATTTTGTAAACCCCTATATTGTTATGAAAAATGTCTTTTGTATTATAATATCAAATTATAGGCCCCATGAAGTAAAAGAAAGGGTAGTAAAAGTTTTGAGCTGAGCATGAAGGATTTGAACCCAGCTTACAATGGAAAAGTGGTAAAGTAAACTGTATAAATACCATTTAGACAATGGCAACTTGCTAAAGAAGCTTTCTATACGAATAAGTAACCACAGAACTTAGACCCCACCTCAGAACTTTGCACACTGTTTACAGTTTCATACAGCGTTTTGAGCTCGTTTTGGTAGTTTAACGCAAATAAAAAACTGTATCTGCCATTACAGTTACTGTATGAGCTAAAATTGCCGTAATTTGTGACAGAAGCGAAAATCTAATATCACTTTTTGACATTACTGTACAACGAAATTACGTGTTGGTTGAAGATTTAAATCCAATTGGTCCTACTATGTAATCTGCCATTTTGTGTTACAATGTTATTATCAAATGATGCATGCGATATATTATTCCTTCAGGGGCGTGTTTAAAGGTGTGTGGAATATACGCTAATGAATAAAAGTTGGTAAATTCGTCTAGGACTTCTTACTGCAGCTGTCTATTTACCCCTCCTCAATAACCTGTTCTGCAAATATCCATTAGAAGGAATTCAGGAAAGGCTTAAGTGACATGTCGCTTAGCACGTTGCATAAGTTCAAAAATAAATAGGGGCAGGTGACTCAGCTGCTATAAGGAGAACGAATAAAAATAAACAACTCTAAGAAGCGTTAACACTTTTTGTAAATCGTATTTAAGGTTAAGAGATAAAATATAATTTAGTCACTCGTTCAGACAAAACGTGGATGGATATCTCAATTCTCATAAACTTGTGTTCATGTATATCGTAATTCCGAAAATAGCCGAACATTTATTCATTTATTTTTCACAAATTCAACGTTACCTAAAAGTCTTAACACCACATTATGCAGCTGTAATTGGTATTATAATTCAAATAAAATCTCCATTGCACCTCAATGTATACTTTAGACTACCGAGTGGGATGGTTCTGGTATTTCGTCTGTAGCCCGGATTCGGAAGTTCCAGGTTTCATTTTTGTGGCTGCCCTACCTGAGTAACGGGTTCTTCTGGGACTCCTCACGGGTCGCCAGTAGAATGCTGGGTAGGTTAATTACATCCCCCGAATTTTCTGCCTCGCCATTTCATCTCCATTATTATTTCACACCATCTCAAATCTGGTGGTATCTTTCAGGGTAGAAGAGTCGGCGGGAGTCTCGGCGCTGCATGGCAAGATGATATGCTCCTGGTAAACACTTCTCCCTCCGGTAGGATGGTCTCCAGGTTGCCCTAGTGGGCCGCATCAGAACCACGCCGGGTGGAAAGACGGCTGTACTGGTCTGCCCGAATTTCCAACTGGTGAACAGTAGCGACTCTGCACTCTGCACTGTTGTTGACTCCATGTGTCGAACGCCATTTGCCTCCCCCGCCTTATCCTTCCTCCCAGGGATGCCCCACTTGAGGCAAAGGGAAATAGATCCAAATTGGTCGCAGTGCCGAATACTCTCCATACGAATCTATACTTTCCTGTGTTTTGTATCGTGTCAGAATTATCAAATAAAAAATGGTCTTAAATATTTATTAAAAGCTTTTAAATAAAAATATGGTTAGTTTGATATGCTAATATAGTGTTATATTTTACACGTTTATTAACATTTGATTTTTTTTTTTTTTTTTTTTTTTTTTTTGTAATTTACATCCTCTAACGTTAAGTCATATCGGACGATGAATGGAATGGGTGAAATGATGCTCAAATGTGTCCGGGGTCCATGGAGCTTAGAGTTACCCGACAATCGTCTTTCAGGATAAGGGGAAACCCCGGAAAAACCTTATCCATGTAACTCACCCTGACCGGGATTCGAACCCGGGACATCTTGAACGTGAGTCAGACTCGCTACCACCACGCTACCGAGGCGGGTAACATTGATTTAGTAGTACATGCAATGTAATACAATCTTTATTTGTGTATAGTTTACATCACAATAATAAGAAAGAAGCGGAGAAGTTAAGTCTGAAAATAAAACTAATCTCAATCAATAGTCTGATTCTGTAGATTACTATAACTCAAAACAGGTTATAAACGTGAAACAGGTAAACACGTAGTAAGCGGCAGATTAAGATCCTCACTTCCAATTCTTCCTTTACTGGCCTTCTAAGGAATTAATTTATATCCCACCCAATTTATTTAATATCAGTAGAAAAACTATATTTCTAGTGCACAACATTTCGCTGGGACGGGTTTTCTCCGGGAACTCCGGTTTCCCCCGTCAGCATTCCACCAATTGCTCCACCATCTTTCCTATCAATCATTTCGTCCTCATATATACAATCCACGTCCTTCACATGCACATCTGGAATTGGGCTGATCACCTGTCCTGGTTCTCTATCGGATCCGAAGCTTCGGTTCCTCGGACCCGACCTTAACAAATAGAGGAACAGGAATCTCCTAACACCACGATAGCGGTGGTACAACTATGGAAGCTAAAGAATAAGAAGAACCATATATTACTCCTCAGTTGGATATGCAATCTGAAAAACACTCATCTCAATACTTTTCATAATGTGATAACTGTGTTGCACGAGGTGCGATAATTGCTTTCTTCTTTTTTCAATTAAATCTAATCTAGCTTAATGTAAAGTTTATGATTTAATGTATTACTTTATATTAATAGGTGGTGTCAAATATAATGAAATTAATAGTGTTGCAGTATCCTTCACTTGGATCTCCAATATGTTAAGGCACCCTAGACGGAAACCCCAGTAAACTCAAGAAGTTAATACACTACACTGTTTCGTATGCCGTTAAATGTCGCAGGCATTGTAGACGAGAACTGAGAGCCATAAAACCGGGGAGTGAAATATACAGATAGCGCCCCACGGCTAGCGCGGTTGCGCAGCGCTGATCACTTGTCGAAGAGAGACGGGGTGAGAAGAGAAAGAGCCAGATAAAGGTCTGGACAGTTCCCTCGCAATCGTGAAAGACCGTGATGCTCCTGGAGGTGGCAAGAAACTTCGGCAAACAGCGTATCGTGTATAAATTCTGAGCTGGAACTGCTAGTAGCTAGTTCGGAGAGAAGCAGTCAGTGAGTTGCAATTGTATAGGGTAGACGTATGGCAGACAGACGTATAGGTTTCGTATGTGTGTGTTACTTCATTCTCCTGATATCAGAGTTGTTCAAGTGTCTTTCTACGGAAATAAAGAGCATTTCTGAATTTCTGCAAACAGGACTTTTAATTCTACGAACCCACAAAGTCACAGCATATGGTTTAGAGCAAATTACAGTATACCAATCCTTAGTTTGAATTTGTATACATTACTATATTTAAAAGCTATTAAGAGTTAGTACGATCAAAATTGTTCTTATAACCTAAGAGAATAAATGCATTTAAGTAATGGAGCTGTTTATTTGCCCCGACTATGTTGCTTCCATTTGAAGCAGTATGCTGTGTTGTCTCAATCTCGAGCAGAGACCTATCTCATGTTATGCGTAGGTGTGTAATAAAACTAAGGATGACATCGGAATTTAAGTTTCAAATGTTTAATTAGTCACATAAATTGAGAAGTTGCCGAACATTGGAAACTAATATACAAGGGGTGTCCAGAAAGTAAGTTCTGTTTCAATTTATCTCTACTGCAACGCTGCGATCGCAGTTCCGAACATGCGCGGTAGACGCTCTGTATCAAAGAGAAGAAACGTGCGCCATTGTGAGATCGCTGCCAGCCATGTACGCTTTGTTGTGCTTGTTTACAATGTCGGTGGTAACTGAAAATCCCGCCGCTTGTGAAATCAGATCTGTGATTCGTTTTCTGAATGCTAGGAAATTGAAACTAATTGAAATTTATCGTCAAATTTGCGATGTCGAAATGTGTTGTGTTTCTTCACGACAATGCACGACCACACACTGCAAATTAGACGAACAGCAGCCTACAGGGATTTGGCTGGGACGTGTTTGACCAAACCCCCCCCCCCCCGTACAGCCCTGACCTCGCTCCTAGCGACTTTCAACTCATTTTGCATTTCAAATCTTTCCTTGGCAGTCAACACTTCAACAATGGCGAAGATCTGAAAGAAACTGTTTCCAACTGGTTGAAGACAAAGGCGGCAAACTTCTATGAAGGAGGTATACAAAAGCTTGTGCCTCGCTATGACAAATGCCTGCAAAATTTCGGCAGTTATGTGGAAACGTAGTTTAAGAGTTTTAGAATCCTGTGCACTAAATAATTTTCCTGGTTCTGCACACAATTTAATGTTATTACTAAACGGAACTTACTTTCTGGACGTTCCTCGTATCTATCCGGAGTTAATGCATTTGAATCTTATTTTACGCGATAACACGTGATTCTATCATTGAGGCAAGAAATGACACCTCATTCAGCTACATCTTGCTCCATCGCCGACCAGTCCAAAAGTGTCCAAGATTCTGCTCAGAATGTCCTACTCAGCTACCAAAACCTAATAACCTCCCCACTAATTACCCCGACTCTGCGCTCATAATTAATTGCAAAACCTAAAACCCCGTTATGTTTAAAACAATCCAAAATATTCATATTTGATTTTATTAAAAGCATTAATTTTTCCAACTGATCCAGTAAGGTTAATTTCATACTTTGAGCAAGGGCTCGTTTTTCCTGATTTTTAGTCCTTGAGTATGCTACGCTTTTGAAGTAGTTAAACTGGTTCAAAACTATCTGTATGAATAGAACATATTAATCTTAATCCTCTTTGAGGTTCCTTGAACTGAAATTTAGTAAGAGTAGATATATCCTTATTCGAATTGCTTTTACACCTCGGTACACTACACATACATGACAGTGTACTCTTTATTTCAATGTGTATTAACCAGGGAGTGATTGTGCTTTGCGTATTTTACTCACTCATTTCCTAAAACACCTATAGCTGAAAAACTATTAACGTTGTAAGTCCAGTGTACTCTCTAGTTGCGATTTTAGCCTTGAATCACATTTATTTTGTTTTTGGAGTGTCTGCGTCACATTGGTGATAAAGAGGGCATACTAAAGTGGCTGCACCCATAAGGGTATTTTACTAGCGTAGGGACTATACAAAGGTGGGTTATTTCCAGGAAGCAGAAACATTACTGTGATTGCAGTTCAACTGGCATTATTATCTAGAAGCTGAATGACGTGTCGGCAGAGCCAGGAATACGAGTTACCGACGACTACCTGTTACTAGGATTGTCTTGAAAAATGCAGACCTGTTCTTCGGACGAATCAGGATTGACCGAGTTTTAATATTTTACTAATTTTCACGATTTGTGTACGCATTTTTATGTTCTTAACGTACTTAATAAGCAAGAAAATACTACATTACAAGTAAAAATTTGATACAGAGGTTTTATTTAAATATAAATTTGAGATCCACTCATATGTGTGTCCGTGTCCGTGTGTATGTGTGTGTATGTGTGTGTGTACAGCAATACTCAAAAAGGTCTAAGAATGCGATATGAAGATCCTAAAAAAATCCAACTAAATCAGACTGTCCTTTACATGGAGAACTTTTAGAAAATACTGATTTTCTTTCAAAATAGCCCTAAAATTTTGATTAGAATATTATATGTTTTATAACACATGAATTAATGTATATCTTGAATTTTATGGTAATACTCTCAGAAGGCTACTCCAAAACAGTAAGCAATAGATGATAGCTTAATATACAAAATATGTGGATCTCATAACAACGCAAGATTTATGTCAGATACTCTTTTGTGGAATTAACCATTTCAGAAATACCTGTTATTTTATGAATTTTCTAGTATTTGACATTTTTCCCAATGAAAAGGGCTTACTATCGCTTAAATCCCACAAGACTAATAAGTCTTTGTAAGAAGAACTTGTACCAGAGTAGAGAAAGTCTATAAGAGTGCATCGCGCCAGAAAAATTTTAGAACTTGCATTACTGAAGCAAAATGTATGTTAAATGTTCTCAGTGTAAATATGTCAATAGTTTCTATAAAACAACTAAACGTTATGTAACACACATATTACAGAACATGTCCAAACACCGACTAGGCCTATATTATAACTGTTATGTGAATAGAAAGGTTTTGATCGCACCGTGGCCAAGCGCTTAGACCACATGTCACTTAGAAAGGCTGCCCTGGTTCCATCCCAGGCAACCGCAGTGAGATTTGTGGTGGACAACGTGGCGTACGCGTAGGTATTTTCCGGGATCTACGGTTTCCCCCGCCATCATTCCATCTTTCATTCATTTCACCCTCATTCTCTCGTCTACTTCTGTCACTCTCATACCAGACATTGGGCTCATTACCCATCCTAGATTCTCTCTCTTACTAATCCAGAGTTTCTGTTGCGCAACGTGACGCCTAAGGGCATAAGCGATAGCAGAACAACAATACCCTAACACTACGATAGTGAGCATAAAGATTTTGTTTACTATCCAGATGTTAAATTCCAACTGAAATAATTACAGAAATGACAAAAACCTATGTGAATTGTTAGCTGATGCCACGATCAACCTTGAACATTTTCGGCTAGGGCACATAAAAATCTCTTCGTTGTTTACTGTGCCAAAAGTAAGAGTTACATGAAAACATGTGTAATCCATCTTGTAATATAAATATGTATTACACTAGACTAGAATAGTATTAGAGGAACCCTAGGGTTATCTGTGTAAATGGTAAACACTAGCCACGACCAGTGACTGGACTCTCACAGGTCGTGCAAAATAGGCAAAGACCGTCTATTATTTTGTACTGATATTGCCATAAGCCTCTGATCGTGGCTTATACTGGCAATGCAATGCTACAACCTAATCATTTCAGCTGTATGCGGTTCTAGTAATTCCTTTGTATTGGCTGAGAGCCTACACCTACCCCCTGTGTTAAGTAGATAAAAGTGGCATTAGAAGTAATAATACAAGCGTTGGAAGATCGATTTCTAAAATTACTTAATCCAAAAATTATATATGTATGTGTGTGTATGTGTGTGTGTGTGTGTGTGTGTGTGTGTGTGTGTGTGTGTGTGTGTGTGTGTGTGTGTGTGTGTGTGTGTGTGTGTACTACATGAAATTTTACTTTGGTTTATGCATTCTTTACCAGGTAGTATACATGCTTTCGTTGTAAATTCTGATTAAAAGTGTTTGGATTAACAAATGTTAGAAATAAGTCTTCTAACCCTTTCTTTTATAAGTTTTAATACCACCATATAGATTCTCCCTTCCTCACCAATGGTGGTGCTAGGGGTCACTCGCGTTCCCTCAGAGCGAGGGCGCCGAAGCATTTGACCTGAGAAACCAGGATTAAGGGGTCGGCCCAACGCCTGGGATGCTTTTTTTTTTTTTTTTCAATTTTACGTCCTCCAACGTTAAGTCACATCGGACGATGAATGAAATGGGTGAAATGATGCTCAAATATGTCCGGGGTCCATAGAGCTTAGAGCTATCCAACATTCGTCTTTTAGGATAAGGGAAAACCCCGGAAAAAACCTTGTCCAGGTAACTCACCCTGACCGAGATTCGAACTTGGAACGCCTGAGATTTTGAAGAGATAAATCTTGGAGCAAATGAAATGGTGGAATTATGGTGGGAAAACCGGAGGGACCGGAGGAAACGCACCCCAACACCATGTTGTCTACCACTAATCCCAATTAGCGGTTGCCTGGAATCGAGCCCAAGCCGCCTAGGTGACAGCCAAGTGGTCTAATCAAATATTTAATGCCTGATGAAACTGAAGACCAGAAATAAAAATTACAAAAAAATATATATATGTTTAATTAAGAAAACCAAAATACCTTTCATTATATACAGCATCATTTAAACGGGCAATATCCGTAAAAATACTTTACACTTCATTTCTTTAAATTGTTTTAAATTACAAATGTATTAATATATATCCAAATAATGTTAGCTTCTTTGAAATGTAAATGAACGAGAGTTTGTTTAAAAAAATGTCTCATCGACAGAACTTAAAGTCACTGAAGTACCGTTTGTACGTCCTTAATGATGTTTGTCTCGTATATACATCTCAAACTTATAGAGCACAGTTCTGAAAGTTACACTTAAGAAATATACGAATCCCCTAAAGTCCAGCGCGGTGGCGCTGTGGCTGAGTGGTTAAGAATGCAGCCTCTCAGCAAGGCATACAAATTTTACTAGCAGTTAGTTATGAAATAAATGGTGCATGATGTGGCACTTTGACATTTTTCTCGTCTACACTGGTTTCGCGTGCCAATCTTTGCCAGTTATTTCAACTTCATTTTTATTATTATTTCCCACCGCCTTTGTAGTACTGAGATGTTTCGGTCAACACAGGACACTAACAAAAAACACGTTTTAACGTTTTTCAATGGATATACTTCCATACATATAAAGTGACCCATGGTGGAACACAGCTGTTCAAATTGGTACTAATAAACGACCCCCATTCTCTGAGTGGCCACCTCTTTTGCTGCAGTATAGTTTAAGCTAGTAGATTGGCAGGGTATTTTACCAACCCCGATATATCTTCGAACTGCCATAGGCTAACACTGCAAGCTAGTTGCCTGTAATCTCAATAACACATGACCGTTAAGACAATTTTTCTTTAATGTTGGCGTAAAAATAAAATAAAGCGTAATGAACAATTTAAAATGTCACTGATGGAAGTTGTCCTATAAACAGGGCTAGTAGGTTCCTATCGCTCGCCGTTCCTTATACAGTTTGCGACTCACCATCTCCCGCCATCCAAACAAGTCATAAATGAGAAACACAGTGGAGAGGCAATAAAACCGGTTGCCCAGAGAAAAAAGAAGTGACATGTGAGACATTCGTAAGTGCACATCTATTTAGATCATTGTGTACAACATACAAATTCTTATATAGTACATACGGGTTTTTCTCCGGTTGATTTCATTATTTAAATAGGCACATTGTGGCAACACCCAAGCAATTATAACGCGGATTGTAATTTTTCCTGATCAAATGTCAAATAATATCCGAATAATAAAATTAATTTCTTAAATATCTGAGGACTCTTACAGGAAAAAGTGATAAAGCAGGAATTTTACTACATATTTACTCATCTGCAACCGTATTACTAAAAACAATTATGTACCACTGAAGCCTTTCAAATGAAAAACTCATTCTATGTCCCGCCCGCCTCGGTAGCGTAGATGGTAGCATGTCTGCTTCACGTTCAAGAGGTCCCGAGTTCAAATCTCGGTCAGGGCGAGTTACCTGCATAAGGTTTTTCTGGGGTTTTACCTTATCCTGAAAGACGAATGTCGGGTAACTCTTAGCTCTATGGGCCCTGCACGCATTTGACCATCCTTTCACCCATTCATTCACCGTCCGATATGACTTAACGTTGGAGGACGTAAAATTACAGCATTCTATGTCCCGTAAAACAAAATTTAGCTGATTGATAATCTGTTGCAAATTCGTTAATGACTTTAGTTAATTTAGTTTCTCCATCTGACTTCTCCTTTTTCCCAATGAAATGTGAATGTAAATAATGAAGTAAATAAGATCATGAATAAGTACGCAGATTTAGTTGCTCATCTGTGAAGCACAACGAAGATAAGCATTCGAATGTCTTCCATCCTACCAACATGTCTGTGTCATGCAGTTACACCTGTTTTGCGGTAATGAGTTGCATTCTACGATGAACCTTGCCCTTGCTAGTAGCGCTGGGTGGTATAGCCATTATTGGCTATTCTTACACTGCTCAAGGAAATCGGTACGAACTTCCTAGCCCTGCTTATAAATGTGGTAGCTATCGTCCAGTTTAAATACATTTCCAATAATACTTCACCACTTGCTCTAAAAGGCCAAATTATGTTATACTGGTTAAGCCCTTCTAAATATTTTAGCAAAGCCTTTCGACATATGGTGTGAACTCTTTCACAGACGTGGTATCCATACCATTCCATCATTCTACATCAACTACATGTTTCATTGGTTCGTTTTATGTCAATGAAGTTTTCAAACTTATCACACCCAGAATTGATATCGGGCGGATGTGGTCAAAGGTTTATTTTCTATACGGAGGGGATAGCGTTCTTAACAAGGGGAATGGGCCAATTGTTATACTCGTTAGCATGCAATATGCGTATACAGAATATACTTCGTGAAAATGTCAAGTCACTCAGATTAAAGCATTCACGTTTCCTTTCCTTTGCAATTATCACCATGGGACATTAAAAGAGTGACAAATCAAGTTGAAAGTTTAAACGGCAAATAATGGGTTTCAGTCAAATGGCATAGGAAACTAGATATATCGGCGTTTCCGTGCTCTCGAATATATGCCACCGGGGACTTTGGTACACAGAATATAAAAACTGAAAATGACGGTGGTATTTTCATCATTTTCAATTGCATCGTGGAATCACTTATTGAAATGAAACCGCATGTGACAATTCTATGGTTTTCCCTTCCTCTTTGGGGCTATATTTTAAATAACCTTTGATGGCTAAAGAAGTTGTCAGTTACTACGTTGAAATTAGCGACACCAGTGTACCAGAGTTTAACCCTGCATAGTAGTTTTACATCAAATAAATCTGGCATGGAGCTAATGCTTCTCAAGCACTCTTGAAAACTGTCGGTCTAGACCGGACTTGAACCAACGACTTCGGGATCAGTGAGTTAGTGCCTAGCCGACAGGACACCCAAACCGCGGTTGAACTACCCCATGTAAATTTTAAATGTCATGCATAACATTTAGTGGTAGTATTGCTTTTCAGAAAAAAATTATATTCCTACGTATGTCCAGTGATTGAATTTCCTTTAACCACATATTTCTTAAAAGCATTCTCCTTTATATTTCTTCATTTAAGGTTTATTTAAATGAGGAAATATTCAGATTTTGCTTTTATTAACGATTGCTTATGCATAATTAACTAGTACTTATTTTATAACAAAACAAAGAAGTGACACAAAAAGTGCTTGCCATGAGCTGAAAGCAGTCTGTGTATAAGTAACTTTATTGATTTTTCTTCTAGTGCATAGTGTTTGGATATAACGCACCACTGTTTCAATTTCGTAACTGTAACTCTATATTATTATCTGTTATTATCTTCATACATTCTGAGTCGATCGAAATAGTTTTAGCCTATAAAAAAATAATTGTACTTCTCTCTGCATTTAACCTCGTATACAGATGCACATTCTATCTTCAAATTAATGCCCCATAGAACTAAAAGCTCATTTGTATCCTCTGATAAAATAATAAGCTAGCTTCAGCAACCACCAAGCACCTGTTAACACAAAGGACTAATTGGGTATTTTTATTCCCACAGCTTATTTTCGTGCTACTTAATTAATACCTTCACGTGCCTTGTAAATGTTATAATTAGGCCCTTGTTTTAGAACAAATTTAATAGGAATGAAGGTCGTTTTATGTATTTAAAAGCAAATATGTCAGTGTTTTAACAAAAGACATCCTTTAATACAAAATTTAAACGTGTTGTGCGTATCCTCGCAGCTTATGACAACACAAGATGCAATTATACGAACAAGTTCTAATATGTTCGAAGTTTTCATACCCTAAAGGCATGCGCTATAAAAACCAAGCTGTCAGTCATCTTCTACTTTATAATTCTACAGAGCGTCAAATTATAATCGGTGGGGAAAATAAGGCCGTTGTGAAGCACAGATAGCGCAGCTTTTTGTTATATTTGGATAATTTTGAAATATCAGGTTTTAAACCAGATCCTTACTTCATCCGAGTATGTCATGATTCTCTTACTGCACACCTAGATTTATATGATAACATCAATTATTTACACAACAGATTTTTTTCATCTTTAGCCCATTGTGTTTCATAGGCTAGTAAAATTCTATATAACGTTTCAAATAAAGTACCTTTAGGCTTCCCTTAACAAAATATGTTCAAATATTTAAGAATATGTACAACATACGATTTTTCTTCCCATATCTTATACTGTTTGTTAGTTTTAGGAAATAAAATTGAATGTAAAACTTTTATTAAATTACGTCCAAGAAAGTTAAGTCATATCGGATGGTGAATGAAATGGGTAAAATGATGCTCAAATGAGCCCAGGACTCATAGATGTTACATTTATCAAGTAATGTCTGCCCAACACAAGAAGGCATGGCAGAGGGATATGTAACGTAATCAATTTTGCTGTCCGCATGATGTCTAGGTTCATATGACAACAGTGTTGTCACATTATCCACCAATGCAATAAGTTCTATCACTGCAGTTACTGAAGACAGCATTAGATATGGCAGCAGGGGTGACTAGTGTGCATTCATTTTGTAGTAAACAGATCCACGAACAGAGCAGATAAACAGTTCAAGCTCATCTCCCCTTCATTCACCGCTTGCCTCCTTGTTGTGGGCAGAGAGTATTAATCTCTCAATGTACGAGAAAACCCCGGAAAAGTACCTATCTAGCTAACTCATCATACTATCTTTAAATGTATGAGGAAATGAGGAAATATGAAATATTTTGGACAAAAATGTGCACTATAATCATTTTAATTTTTAACCAATTAGTTTAAAGCCATTCGTAAGATATGAAGCTATTAACGGTGAAGCAGGCATATACACAAAACTATAATAATTTCCAGCTTGAAACTTCACACACGTTTTTTATAAATTGAACAGGATCGCGATTTCGTAGAACTTCTTCCACATTGTCAGCCAGAATCAAACAATCTCCTTGTTTAAGTATTAAATTTTTTTTTTGAATTAATTAAAAATATTGGCAATATTATATCATCTAAAACTGATGAACTGGTTTATTTTGATGTAATCAGCTTATTTCCTAGTATTCCTATAGAAAGACCTTTAATTTATTTAAAAAATGGTTGAATTCAATAAATTTACACGAGGACTTAATAGTTGATTTTGTTAAACTTACTGAATTTTGTTTAGAACAAATTTTATTTCACTTGTAATGGTGAATTTTTTCAACACACTTCTGGCTTGGCAATGGGTAATCCTCTTCCACCTTGTCTTGTTCATATTTTATGATATTTTTAGAAATGCAATTCACTAATTATTTTAGTTAATTTTTAAATTTTGGTATAGATATCTTGATGATATTTTTGCTATTGTTCCTGAAAAACACTTAAATGGTGTAATAAGAATAACTAAGCACTATAGTAGCACAACTTCACTATTTACATAAACAAATAATTCACTATTTAGTAAATAGTGAAGTTGTGTTGCTATAGTGTTTAGTTACTCTTAATACTTAGTTTTCTTCACTGTCAACACCTTCAGTCCTTTTTTTTTTTTTTTTTACATAGCATAAGTAGTGCTTTAAAATTGCGAAATCTGCAAGAGAAAGCTATAAAATTCACATCAGAGACTGAAATTAATGGATTCCTTCCCTTTCTTGATATAAAGATAATAATAAATAATAAATTAAACTTTGGTATTTATAGGAAGTCTACTCATATTAATAATTATATAAAAATAAAATTTTTACCCTTTTTCACATAAATTTAATGTTTTTAGTAGTTTGATTTATAGATTAATAAATATACCCCTGAATAAAGAGGGATTTAATAAATAATATAAACATATTATTAACACTGCTTTAATCTTTAATAAAGACGTTATACATAAAAATTGAAAAATTTAAATATAAAAACAAACTGTTAGTGACATTTCTACTCTTAAAAATAAAAGAGGATTATAATTTTAAAAAATTTACATATCTTTGTGTTAATAAAAATTTTCAAAATTTTTGAAGAGATTGGTATAACTTTGGTTTCTCAAAAGAAATATGGTATTAAAATGTTATTGCATTTCTCTCAAAAGGATAACATTTCCAATAATAAAAATTCAGGTATTTGTCAATTTATTTGTTTGCATCGTAATAAAGTTTATATTGTTTCTCGAAACCGCCATCCTGTTCGATTTATAAAAGTGTCATTTCTTATATTTGTATATAGTTACAATCCAATTTCTTTCTTGACTGCAACGAATGCAAATGTTGGTTTCCGTTGAGAGGAATCTGCATTTTATAATAGTGTTTTCATTTTGAATAGGTGGAGAGTTATTACGTCACTTTTAAATAATGTACATCAGTGTGTCAGCATACATAACAGCATACGTATATGCTTGTCTGTCCTGAAAGGCAATCATTGTTTTCGATATAACAATGTATTGAGTTTTAATTTCCATTAATATTCCGGTTTGGCAAGGACGCAGGATGTACTGAAATAATAATTTTCTCTTTTTGGCTTCCCATAGTATATTTATTTAGTTATTCTATGATATAAATGTATGTTGCTCTAATTTTAGATATGTCATCCCTTTAATTTAAAATCTGATGAGCGCTCGTGGGAAGGTATGTCAGTATCAATATTAAAGCAGGGCATGGCGCTTCGGAACAACTAACTAGTATGAGCCTTTATGTGATGGACCTGTTGAATTATGTTAATGTATTGTAAGATGTCAACAACTAAACTAAAGTGAGTACAGACCTCTAAACATGGATATAAATTAGATATTTGTAATTTGAGTATTTGTGATTTAAGAAGCCTAGATATAATGAAGTATTCATTAAACCAAATAAATGTATACACCTTTGTTTACCAAACCCAGAGCAGAAATCTGCCTATATAATGAAGTTAAATAGTCAATAGGTTCTAGTGGAAGAATGGAGGAGGTCCCTGGTTTATTATTGAATAAGGTCATCCTGTGTGTACAGAAACTTATCGTTCATTAATTTAAAAGCTGGTAACTCAAAATACCATAAATATCATTGTTGGCATTCTACAATAAATTACACATTTTAAGAAAAATTATAACCTAACATAATTAAATGATGCCACAATTTTATTTATGTAATACGTCATACAATATATTGCATATATGAATTAACATATAATTTAAATACATCAGCAAAAGCAATTATTCCAGTATAAATCTGTGTTGTACTCCCATGACTTTTTCTATCCTTATACAAATTATTCTTACAAACGCCTAATTATCTACTACGTGCTAATCGAAACAAAAATTCGATATAAAATGTGGTAGCATAGGAATCAAGACGGTCTATCTGACAAACCACATAATGGAATATAGATTTTCTACTCTGTGCTATAATTGTCAACTGGGAGTCACAAAAACCGGCGAAATGCTCAAGAGAGTCCAGGGTCTAAATTCATCTTCCACCATAAACAGAAACCCGATATAAACCTTAACCACATAACTTACTCTGATTGAGATTCGAACTCTATACCTGTTGCATGTGAGGTAGTCACGCTGTCAACACGTTGCAGAGGCGTGAAACTTCGCCTTCTTCTGATGTTGCGGCTTAATGGAATCTGCACATGCTTCTGTTCGGAACGTTTCATTTGCTCGGAAGTCGAACACAAGACTTCTTTAATAACTCGCAGAAGCAGCACTCAATGCACTTTACAGGAGTCCTTAAAAGCTGCTCGTAGCATAACAGTTCATATTGCACCAGAAACGCACCTGTAGCCGCTGGTAAGGGAACTCAGGGTGCTCTGGAGTAGCATAGCGCTTCCAGATAATATGTTGGGCAAGAGCGCTGCCCTCCCGAAGTTTAAGTCATAGCCGTTGCATCACAAACTTCTACTGCAGTAACTACAGAGCATAATCACCAGAAATGAGCAAGTGAATGTTATATCATGATGTAAAAACACTCGAAATTAATTCTGAAAATTGATGTAAAAGTCAGAGTAAAAAAAAAAAAAAAAAAAAAAAAAAAAAAGTTAAGTTACAATGTTACCTTCTCTGCCATCTTCCTAAAGCACGAGAAGGGATATCCTGTGGTCAAGGTCATAGCAGTACTTTTATTTCGAGATCCATTGAACCCAAAACACTTTTTTTAGAAAAAGATGCTTGTGTGTATATCTAGTTTAACTCAAAAACGAATGCACATTGCAATTAAGTTCCTCTCTTCCAAAGAGAGAGACTAAGTGTTTACGAAAACTCTTCTCAATAAACTTCGAAATATTCGATGTTCTCAAAAATAGCTCTGATGATTTTGATTAATATCTATGTATTGATTAAGGCTTCACGGGTGTCAAATTTAAGAAGATCGAGCATTCGGTTAATTTACACTCTATGGCCTTCATGAGGTTCCTAAGTGTAAAATGACCGAAAACTCGATCTTCTTAAATTTGACGCGGCTGATCACCCGTGAAGCCTTAATCAATAACGATCGCCACGAAAGCTTCAAGTCCTACAATATCTATGTATGTTTTGATGAAAAATAAAATTATATTTTAATATACTGGGAACATCTTTAAAGTCCTCTTCATTCATAAGGATATTGTATAATCTTGCGTAACTGGTAAATGTTACCTGATAGACGTAAATGTACTACATAGATATGTAGAGGAATTTAAGCCCGCCTCGGTAGCGTAGATGGTAGCATGCCTGCCTCACGTTCAAGAGGTCCCGGGTTCGAATCTTGTCAGGGTGAGTTACCTGGATAAGGTTTTTCCGGGGTTTTCTCTTATCCTTCAGACGAATGTCGGGTAGCTGTAAGCTCCATGGACTCTGGACTCATTTGAGCATCCTTTCACCCAATTCATTCACAATCCGATATGACTTAACTTTGGAGGACGTAAATTACAAAAAAGTTTAAAGCACTAAACTGATCTAACTTTCCTGCTATAAACAATTCACTCCTAACTTATAAATGTTAAAATAAGCAAGGTTTACTACGGTATGTTGATTGTGAATTTCCAAATACCGTGTACACATTTTGTGAAATGCCGTTCTAAATATTCAGTAAGGATTGCTCCTGAAAAGAACAGTAGAATTCCTTTAGTTATAATTGATTGAATGTCAATCAATTATAATATATAAGAATAATTAATATACGATTATGAAACCCACAGAAGAAATCACTGGGAAAATACTTAACATGTCTGCAAAATAGAAGTTCGACATTATTTAAGGCTTCACGGCCCATCAGCCATGTCAAAGTAACTAAATTTGAGCTTTGGGCCATTCTAAGCTCCGTGGTGTTCTTCAGGAATCCGAATTCAGTTACTTTGATACGGCTGGTCTCCTTTGAAGCTTCAATTAATAACGCTTACCGTAAAAGTTTTAAGACTTACAGTAGTATTTAATAGTTCGTGCCAAATATCAGTTTATTTAATGCCTACTTCTACATATTGTCTATTTATATCTTTTAAAATATTTGTATTCTAGAGATGTGATGATGGGCGTTACCTTTTCCCACAATTTCAATCCCACTTTTTGAACCAACTAATGGATTAATGAATTAATTATAAGATGCCTTTCTAATTATATACTTGGGTAGGTAGGATTGCGCTACATCGGTAAGGTTAACTGATAAATTAAATAGAGGTTAATAATGTTCTGTCCTGTGCTGAGGCATAGTCGGCTAGACCATTGTATTCTGGTTGCCTGCCGCGGAATGCATCTGGGTTCGATCACGCCGTGCGGGTTGGCGACTTTAACCCGCGTGTAGAAATGTTGCCCACTCAGCATAGTGAGGAATTTGAGTAACTGCAATAAAAAGCGAATTGCAGTCAAAGAAAGTCAACTTTCCGAGGTAGTGACCACATCTCCTCGCCGTATCGCTCGGATGATCGCCTAACTGTGCCTTGCGTATGTGTATGCGAGACCAGCAATCGGATTCGCAGGCTCGATTCGGACTTTTAGTTCGTGGATTACTAATAATGATCCTTGTGAAGTAAGTTAAAGCCCTTTTTGTGTTTTCAAGGATAAACATGCTTCTAAATTTTATCATTCGAAAAATTATAACTACTGCATTATATCTCCAAACTTCTATACTATCAGTACTGGTTTAACATCTACCGTTAAATTTATACAACTCGAGCGCGGTCTTCGAACACTATTAACTTCCGATAATCCGTCACAGTCAACGGCAAAGACCAGGTTTTGAAAATACACTTTTATTAACTTAAATCCGGCAAAAAAGCACCAATGTCCAACCTTCTTGCACATATGCTTTGTTAACATGTTTATTGTTGCCCATGTTAACTTTTAAATTGCAAATTCGAATCTGAAACGCGATTGTTACTGTGGCACATTCTGAACCTCCAATATATTCACTTCATATTCTAGTTTTCGAAATTCTGTCCTACGTGACTTGACAACTCTTTAGCATTATTGAATTTCCAGGAATCATACTATTAAGCCCGGTCAAATGAATTTACTAGAACCCTAATTGCCTGCGTGACACTAAGCAACTCGCTAGTTACCCGACCCCCCACCCACTTCAATTCTCGGACCGAATGTAACCTTAGATTCTTCACAGTATGGATTGATTTTAACATACGGCAATTACTTATTGTAATTATTTATTTACATCTTCAGTATTTCTTTATGAACTTATTGATCTTAGGTTTCAATAATTCCGATATAAGAAGCCGAACAGTTAAGGAATGAGATTCCTAATCATATTTTGGTTGTAAGTAATCAATAATTTGCTGAGTATAACGGAAACTGATGCTCTTGCAAATAATAATCACGAGTACGACTAAAAATCAGTACAAAAAAGGTTAATGAATGCCAGCATGATGCCCAAATGAGCTGCTGGAAACTTCTGTTATTTTCCAACCCTGCCTTTCCATAACATATTGTGGGTCGTATGACATTTTGAGGATGAAGATGATTAACTGAAGAAGTTGTTTAAGATCGACATTATAAATACGAAAACAAGACCCCAGTCTGCCTGGTAATATCTCTCGGCGGACTGTGGATGACGCCCTGCAGAGAAAGTTGGAGTGAGGTGGGAGTGGAAGGTATGTCCCCAACGTGACGCCGGCTTTATAATGGGCAACTCACTCCTTCCGGAAAGGGATGTGGGGAAGGGGTAGGTAATCATAATGGAGTCATAAGCTGTAAGTAAGAGGAAGCCGGCACGCAGTATGCTTGGAATTTTCTGAGTTCCTCGCCGAGACCTCCAGCATCTCATAACCCACGGGACATTCCTGCACACGCACACACACACACACACACACACACACACACACACACACACACACACACACACACACACACACACACACACACAACCATCCGGGTGAGTGGAAAAAAAACGAGTGATAAACAATAAATGGAGTGAGCAGTGAAGGATGAACTTGGGCGTGCACAGAGAAGAGCTGAAGTGAAAGAGAATAATGAATTCAAAGAAGGAAGTTGAAAAACGGAGTGGAGAAGGACATAAAGCAGCGATTTGATGCATGGTAGACAGAATGAGCAGCCATACTTCCTACAACGTTTTGCATAAGTTATAACGCTTGGTTGGCTTGTTGGGAAAATAAATAAAAGATTAATAATAAAAACACAAGGTGTCTCATTTGCAAAACACACACGCACATAAATACGACCATCCTTATCCAATACTTCACTACAATTTCTAATAACTTCACAACTGAAATAACTACATCCAGTTCATATTAATTACAAGGAATCTCTGAATATAAGAGTTGTGTATGTATTATGTACTGTATGTATTTAATAAAATTAAAAATAACGCTCAACTTATTTGATAATTCTTCACTATGTACAATCCCCATTTTTTCTGGATGGTCAGGGAATATAGTATATTTCCTAAATTTTGAAAACTAGGAGTTAGGCTTTTGTTCATATTTATATTACTGTATTTCTTTCCCGTTTCTTCAAACATCGAATCAGAGGTTACCTTTGGAACTTTAATGTAAATACTGCAGCTTTTTAGGAAAATGCAGAGGCTTAATATTTAAAAATTAGTTTTTTAAGAGAGTTGTACATTATTCATAACAACAGATTTCCCTATTTTTAATTGAAGTATTATCAAGTAAGATTTGAAATAATTTTGACAAATCTGGATACATATGGATTCTAGAAACTGAAGAAATGATAAACTATCCCTAAACCAGACCATTCGCCATTAGATAAAATGGTTACTCATTTCTGTAGTTAACCTCACAAAGATAAACAGCGACACTACCAGAGATGTCCGACTCAACTTCAAACGAAACATCTGGATTTACAATGTCCACCAGACATTGTGTACCTTTCATATTTATTCTTTACTCATTCCCTATCTTGAATCTGTATCATAAGGATGAACTTTCTATGGCGTCTTTAGATAAATATGTGTGCGCTATATATAGAGCCCAGCAAAACTGAGAAGCTACATCAACATTCTAAAAAGCTATCTTTACCATATTTCAAATCATGTATTCGAAATCTGCATTGTGTGAGCCTTGTAGACGCAGTATTCCAGTCATATAAGAAATTGTATACCTCATAGGCTGTTTACAACCAACTAATCCTTATTTTTAACCCGCCTTGGTAGCGTGGTGGTAGCATGTTTTCCTCACGTTCAAGAGGTCCCGAGTTCGAAACTTGGTCAGGGTGAGTTACCTGCATAAGGTTTTTTCCGGGGTTTTCCCTTATCCTGAAAGACGAATGTCGGGTAACTCTAAGCTCTATGGACCCTGAGCTCCTTTTAACATAATTTCACTCATTTCATTCATCGTCCGATATGACTTAATGTTTAAGGACGTAAATTACAACAACAACAACAACAACAAAATCCTTATTTTGAATTATATATAACGTGAAACTTTTTAAAAGCTGCTTTCCTTTATTTTCAAGCGCTTTTAGATACAAATGTACCTCTTAATTTACCACGGCATAAATTTCTGTACTTGGAATATACGACTTTGAAATACTATAAAATATCATACAACTTTGAAAAGATATTCACCTTCCTATTTAAGTATTTGTCTCATTTGGGCAAAACTTTGGACTCGTGCATTAGGCAGTTACAGACTCCTTCTGACATCCAAAAATAGCCCTTATCCTTATTTTCAGCCCCATACATATACAATGTTGCGTAGGAAAGTTAACCCGATTATACAACCAGCAGGGTTATGCTTGTTATAAGATAGTTACAAACAAAGGAATGGCCACATCCAAATACGGCTCTAAAAGACTACGAAAGTCAAAATGTTTTATGGCAAACACTTTTGGAAGATTTAATTCATTGCGAAGTATATTTGTTATGAATCATATGCTTTCATCATATCTACAACATTTATATTCTCTATTTTGCATATTTTGTTAACTAACAAGAAGAAAGGTACTCAAATACATTTTGAAAAACAATTGTTTTATTCGGTATGTCAATAACTTTAATTATTGTAAGAAAATTAAATGAGATCATGGAATTTCTTCATTCAAAGGATATCTTAAGAATAGGGAGACTCCACGAATGTGTCCTCATTTCCTTGGGAGATATATGATGCACTGTAATATAGCTTATTTGTGTTACCCTGTGGTTATCTGTAATTAGCATAAATTATAATTGAACATATTTTTGGGAAAGATTTATATTTCTGCTTTATTAAGTAGCGTATCCACAGTACAATGTCCCCATCTATTTTTGTGCGAATTAGATTACCATTTTCTCTATTCAGTGTTAAGAGTAGAAACTAAAAAGTGAATTGTTACATAAAATAGTTGACAGTTTGGTAGTGATACACTTAGCATTGCCTATTTCACCTTATTTGCATTCTCGTCTACTTCTGGCTACCAAAATGATCCTTGTTTTTGAAAACGTGGTAAAACCAGTGGGCCTTATAAGCGCACTCGCGAGATTGCAATTGTAAAAGTCTGAAAACGGTTCACTTTATTTATATTTTTAATGCATTTCTGTAAAGATATGCTAATAGATCAAACCTGTAGTCTTAAATTGATTATTTTTTGTTATCTTAATTTTTTTTAAATTAGAGGCGTTTCAAACAATTTATGTGCTGGAATTACGCGGAAAGTAAACACTTTTCCTGTCAACTGAATATGTAAACGCTTCTGCACGTTATCTCTACTAATTAAGAGTACTAGAACTATTGGAAATTCTAACAAGATGAGAGGACAAAATGAGTTAGGATAACGTTGGCGTATCGATCGTGTTCCCTAGCTTGCCAGTAAGCCTCTAGGTAAAATAAGCTTTCTAGCCCAGTTACAGATTGATTCAGTGCTTACCAGGATACAAAGAAAGCCTTCGTATCAAATGTTTGGCTGAAACGTTCCTGATATAGAATTCTTACTAGTTTAGGCATGCAGAAGCTTTTAGCACTGTAAGCTCTCTAGAAACGTTACCAGCAACCCTCAGAATAAGAATAAGAGATTTTCATTCTTATAACTGTACATCACATGGTCTAGTTCTGTTTACACTAATTAAAAGGCTAAACTATCCGCTGTCTTACAGGACCCTCGGAGGTTTCCTATATTTAAACCCATAATTGCACATTCACATTTGGCGCTTTATATTGTGGCTTAATTAAGGTAATTCCAGTGACTCAGCTACTTCCTGACCACTGACCGTTTGATCAGCTACTACAGACCAGATCAGTAACCTCAACGTTCGGAAATTCCTCAAAGAACTTTGGAATTGAAATATTCACAATGGACGGGTGATCGAAATGCGACTTGGTCACACCCATTTCATCCAGCCAAGGCAAAACTCGTAAACGTAACATCGCTGGTTTAATTTGTATTCATCAACTATCCTATTTCTGGTGCCTGTTTACATGGCTCTTACTGATTTGTAGAAAACACTATGAGACAATACCTCGTGTACCACACAAGTAATACACTTGTCATGTATTGTATATGTTGAGTACTTTACTTTCATCCAAACCATATTCACATCCAGAGCAAGAGAAAAAGAGGCAAATGTTTTTGAGAAACGCCATGATATTTACACACCGAGATCAAAATTAAAACAAATATACCAGAAAGAAAATACTAACAGCTATTTTAGCTTCCATGGTCCGAATTACTGGAATGATGATTATAAAACATTAAAATTGGGCATGCAAACAAAAACACCAAAACGAGTCTTACTGTTTTATATTGTTGATTAAAGGGAAAATATGGCATAGAGACTTGGAGCAAACAGTACCATTACACACTCAGTGAAAGTATTCAAAGAGTGCCAGTGGAATCTACACAGTCACATGTTTGTCATTACAGTTTGTTAAAAAAGAAACTTTTTAAGAGCACCTATCGCATTACCCGCATAGCGAAAGTACTGAGATAGCTAATTGATGGAAATTAATCGTTCATTCACACTAGCCATGTACAGGCTAAGGTTTTGGATAGATAATCAAACTTAAAAATGCAACGCCATAGCCGGGATCTGAACCACGGATCTCCTGGTTTTCATCCAGCCGCTTTTACTCATTCAGCTAACATGACCAACGTACCGTCATGACATTTAATTCTCCAATCGAATCATATATTTTTGCGGTAAACCACTAGGACCTCTCGTATTCGTGATACACGTTTGTGGCGACGTATTATTATAAGTACTTGAGTCCCAGGCTTCATCGTTAAACTGTTATTGTTTAAGTTAACTGAAGGAAATTAATTGTTCCTTCACACTAGGCGTAAAAAGGCTAAGGTTTTAGATCGATAGATAGATAGATTGCAAACGTGCCATCAACTAACTTAAATAATAAGAGTTTAATGATGAAGCCTGCGACTCAATTACTTACAATAGTAAGTCGCCACAAACGGTGTATCTCGAATACGAGAGCCCCTAGTGGTTTTCCGGGATAATATATGAGTCCATTGGAGAATTTAATGGCATGACGACACATTTGTCATGGTAGCTCAATGGGTAAGAGCAACTGGACAGAAAGCAGGAAATCCGTGTTTCAAATCCCGGCCATGCCATTGAATTTTTCAGTTTGACTCTATTTGTATTCAGACAGTGCTCTTCGTATACAAACCACTTTCAGATTTTACTACCTCTACCAATCATCATCATCATCATCATCATCATCATCATCATCATCATCATCATCATCATCATCATCATCACCATCGGCATAATAACGATCACGACGATGATAATCAACCTGAGCTGCAGTCCTCATACGAGTCAGACCTTGGTCATTTCCTGAATAATACAGACTTGGTTCTACACTACCTACGAAAAACCGGCAGCAATCCCAAGTCAGGACGCGGCATTCTGTCATTGCTGCTCGCTAAAGAAGTGATAGGTTATAGAGATACACTATCACTGTTTTATTAATATAGAACTAAACACCGGTTTTCAACATTTTACCTGGAGAATTCTATTCCTTCTTTATTTATAAATGGGGAATGTATGTCTCACTGTAGGGGTCATTATCATCCTACACGATGCTTCAACACTACTCATACTTTGTTATTACCCAGCAGGCATCATGCGATTGTTTGCACACTACATTTAAATAAACATTTGCCAAAGTTTGTAACAG
Source organism: Mantis religiosa (assembly GCA_030765055.1). Classification (NCBI taxonomy): domain Eukaryota; kingdom Metazoa; phylum Arthropoda; class Insecta; order Mantodea; family Mantidae; genus Mantis; species Mantis religiosa. The sequence goes on from CM060950.1 coordinate 62,348,103, forward strand.
TAAATTTGTCGCAAAGTGCGCTATGATAACTGTAGACAACGAGGATGATGTTGTAGATTCTTGCCTTCGGTGAAGATCTGTAAGAATTCTTATAGATGCCTGAGCGCTCTGGAGCAATAAGACGTGGTATCGGAGTGATCATTATTTTATGCTGCTATCTCCTTTCAGTACCTAGAAATTCATTCCACAAAGTCATGAATATATTTTATCACAATGTTAAATTTTGTATATTTTTGTCCTTTCATAAAATAATTATCGTTGCATCGTTGTTTCTGCAGAGTTGCAGCACGACATAATGAAAACACGTCTTACTCCGAAGGTGATCTTCAGCAGAATGATTCCAAGCTATTTGAATATTCTGGATTTTCTGCGCATGATGTTTCCAGAACATCTAAATTCCTTCTATCCTATTGGTCCATGTCACAACATTAGGTAATTACATTATTGTAATAACCAATAGGAACACCATTACGTAAGTTGTATAATTCTGTGGCCAACCCTATTTCCAATTCTATTTTATACAAATCACCTTTTCCAGAACAATCCAGAACAAATTCCCTAATACTTGAAAAAATATGAAATAACAGTCACAAGTTATATGAACCCATTTTCATTCTGACCCTTACAGAAAGCAGCTGACAACCTCTCTTCCTTCAGGCAAGGACTTTCGTGCAAAGGCAAGTCCTTCCGATATTTTTATATACTATACCCAGAATTTGTCACTACATGCTGCATGAAAAAGCGAGGTGACAAATCTAATAACTAAATTATTTATTTGGAATATAACAAACTTAATTAATGATAAAGTAATTACATATCTAAACAGGACTTATAAAAGCCACTTAATGCCCAGGCAAGAGACAGAAGCACAGCTGTTTGTTCCACTGAAAGCAGGTATCCACGTTTATAATGCAATAGTGGTGTCACTTCAGAAAATGGCAAAGTGTGTCCGGGATTGCTAAACCTTGAATGGGCTCGTCTGTGCAATACCTGACAGCCGCTGTAGACTTCTCATGACAGATGTCGCGCTTGACGACAACACTCGTTCTCACGTTGTCCAACAGGCGCATGTCAAAACTGCGTAACTTGACTGACATAGCTCGGAAAGTCCATTGTACCAACTATTATTGGCATTTTCGGAGCAAAATGGTTGAGTAAGCAATCCTCAGTGAGGGATGAGAAATGACTATAGAGATGCAACCGCTGCCTGATCAATGAATATGACTTTTGGAGTTTATACGCAAGATTTAAGCAACTTTACATATAAAATATTTCATGTATCCATATTTTTTACTTGTTTTCTTCGAACAATGTCTAATTTCATGAGGGATCTGTCGAATATGGGTTAAAGGTTGTAACGGTTGTTCTGTTTTAGGCCCCGAGAGCTGAAATTTTTTTAAATATGTGGTTTAAGAATCGATATGGAGATCTTAAAATGAGTAGGAAAGGAAATTGTTAAAATTCTGTGGGTGATGAGATGACGCAACATGTAGTTGATATGATGTGAATGTTTTATGATTGGTAGTTTTGAAAAATGAGAATATGTAATATCTGAGCTGTATCAGTAAAAATTAAGTTTGATTGGTAGTGATGGCAACGAGAGGATGAAAATGAATCAATAATTTTGATAACACAGCGAGGAAAGAAAACGTATTTGATGGAAGAACTTCATGGTGAACAGATGGAAATTAGGTGCAATGGAAGAATAAAAGTGTTGTAAAAGAGTTATTCGTTTTCTGTTAATTGTAATCAAGGTATGCAATATTATTGTCAAGTTTTATACGAAAAATTTTATAAATAATAAAAATTAAATTGAACATCTTGATTCCATTCACGTAAAAAGAATTTATTGATTTAGAAGTTTATTTAGAAAAAGTATCCTTTCATTAGCGACCACGTCTGAAAATTAAGAGTTCTCATAGCTCAGACCGAAGCAGATCCGGAGATATTTTTTATACACATTGATACATCTGAGTGCCAGATCTGAACCAAAGATTCAGATCGGGAAGAAGTAGCAGCTCGTAGCTTCAATGTAATCTTCCAGGAGGGCAGCAGAAAATCCACAGCCTCAGTCTCAACGCGGGACATCAGGTGACAATAATCCCGTTCCACATTATCCTCGCAACGCGGGGTTTCAATAGCACCATGATCCTGCTATAAGGTAATGATGCTAATATTAATAATAACATAATTAAAATATCCAATAAAAAATTCCAGAGCTTCATACCTAACAGCATTTCAGAAAGCTTTGTGTAACTCTGATAACATATGAAACCACAGGTACCAATTCTTTCTTACCGTCAGGATAATAAACAAAGTAGCTACGAGTAATGAAGATAACAATATCAATGAAATTAATATCATGGAGCATCTTGTGACTATCAAGTGATTTTTGATAAAAGCAATTGCAAAATAGTACATACGTAACTTATACGGTCGCAATGAGGCTTAGGAAGGTTTCGGATAAATTCCGTTTAACAGTAAGGTCAAAGACAAAGTTTACACTATTTACATGTCAGAGAAAATGTTGGAAGTGTCCTCCATCAGCATATATACATTTTTGCACTCATCTCAACATATTCTCTGAAGTTTTACGGAGATGATGTCGAATTGAGAGAAGGTTATTTCCAGCAAGATGGAGCAACGTGTCATACATCTAATGACACCATGGAACTTTTAAACTGTTTCTTTGATAATCGAATGATCTCAAAAGGCATGTGGCCCCCCGGATAACCTGACCTAACCTCACCGGATTTTTTCTAGTGAGGGTATTTAAAAATAGTGTACAAGAATAGGCCACAGACATTTGATGTCCTCAAGGAATCCATTCGAAATAAGTAAAATTGGCGAGGATACTCGCCTTAAACTCCAAAGAGTTGGTGAGACAAGTGCAAACCTGTATAGATGCGTGTGGAGGACACTTCCAACATTTTCTCTGAGTTGTAAATAGTGCAATGTAATCTCCCAGTCGTGTGTTATATTTTCCCAAAGTTGCACGTTAGTTGGTTCTAATTTTATGGCCTATTGAAATGGTTCAGCTTCATATGGATCGCACTGTACATACCTTCTTATGATAATTATGCCATTTTTGCTGGGTCCTAAAAGTCATATTTCTCAATTTTCAGATCTTTGATCCTATTTACAGCTATTTCTGTAATAAAGTCATGTTTTGTTAGCATTGTGACAATTATTATAGTGTAGTCAACAACCATTAGAACTTAAACCAACATTATGTCTGCATAAATGTTAACAGTATCACTGCCTAATTGTTTTTAAGGTTTCTTTAGCAGTTAGATATGGCTCGTACAGGTGAGCTTGAAGCTAATTTGAAGATTCTGAGCCGGAATTTTTCTCAAATGGATTAACATACTTCCAATGTGCTTCTATAACCGCATGTGATGTGGAACGTAGATTCTCCAGAATCTACGAATGCAAGAACATTCTGTCTGAAAATAGAAGAGGTTTTCAGTTTGATAACCTAAAAATGCACATTTTCATTCAATGTAATTTTGTTGCTTATGAAAATGAATCCCCAGGTATGAATACTTTATTTCTCTTGATTATTCCTTTCTTAAGTTCCAATAATTTTTATTCCGAAATGCAAGATTTTTGTTAAACTTACAGATTCCATTAAGCACTAATTAAGAAGTAGAGAAGATTTTTTTCTACATAAACGATTAAATGTTTATGCATGAACAATTATTAATTATTAATGAAAATTTAACTCTCATTTAATTTATGATTTATAAATTCATTAATTTATAGAGGTCATATTTGTCTTATAAGTCACATTTATTCCGTTTTCATATCATAAATGCATACATATTTTCCATTTTTAGGTCATAGAATTTCGCCTCTTATGAGTATGTGACGCCAGAGTTTAAAAACCTCTGTGTTCCAGATAGTGCGGGTATACACGTCATTCGGGCTGGGCCAAAAATCACAGTTATCTATGTTAACAGTTATCATCTGCGTTACCGGCGTATAAAGAACAAATAGGAATGTACATGTTTTGTCCTACTTATCTGGGCAATTACGTCTGACTGAACATTCATAGCAAAAGATCTCTGGCTATGATCGGTCAGCAATGAAAATTAATCGGACGCCTTACGTTTTGGAGATTACTGTAATGAATAGTCAGCAGCCAGTTTCAAGTACTTTATAAACTTCACTCGTATGTCATTTATCTTCTAAATTCCCCTCCCTTTAGTAAACTTGTACGTAACATGCCGGGAGTACAGCTCTGATCATGGCTGAACACTCTAAATCAAGACTTCCTGAGCTCAAAATTAGTACAGCTTCAACGAATACATAAAAAGAATATTCCAACTATATATTACCATATTTCTGAAATTTTTACTGGCTGTAACATGAGTAACAAACAAACATATATTTTTTGTTTGCCTCCAAATTTTTAATTTGCTAGTGCTTAACGATTCCTTTCATGGCTTGCACAAAAGTCCTTCAAGGAAGACAGAAATTCTTTCCAGCATAGGTGTTATTTATTTACAAAATATTCATACGTGTATGGAAATAAAACCTTACTACTTAATCATAAATATCAACTACAGTACAAAAATTATTAGTTACTATATAAATATTGACTGAAATAAAGTATATTTTGACTCCCTCCTGAAAACTGTTTTCAAATGTATTTTGGACTACTAACCGCACGGATTTATTGTGACATACACTACGAAGAATTACGTGTGGAGAAATCAGGTTTTAAGGTTTCATTAAATTGATTTGGACGTGCGCTTTATAGATGCCTAGATTTCTGCACATACGTTGCAAACATCGATTACGTTTTTAAAGTTTAATTAATTGTTAACACTTGCTTAGGGAAACTGAATAAAGCTTGTTTCTTTATTTTTTGACCAAATATTAGAACATACACATTGCTTCTCATTATATTGGAAGAAAGTTTTAAAGCGTCCTATCAGCTGTCCTATACTTTCTGGAAAAAAAATTGAAAGCTTCTCTCCAGGAGGCCATACAACCATCGAAATAGAAGACTGTGAACTAGCACATTTCCAAAACACAATCTTTCTGTTTACATAAGAGGCAACGCCTGAATCAAGAGGGAGCCATGAGATATTTCTTGAATGTAGCAAGCAATTTCTTTGCTGTGTAACGTTTCGGATACTCTAATTTCTTTTTGTACAAATTATTTATACCTGTTAGAGAAACTGCAACATATATGCATGCTTTGACTAGTTTTCGGTAGACTGCTTTCAAACAGAACGTGACTCATTGCCGACATATTCAGTTTATCAGCAGAAATTCAGTTGCTTCTTATATGAACTTTACGACAGTTTTTGATTCATATTCGCATTTACCAGCACCTCTGCCAACCTTCACTAGAGACGAAAGCACCGGCCCTCGTAGCCGTGGTCGCTAGTGTGCCCATCTCTAGCGTCAGCCGCATAGAGGGTCGTGGGTTTGAGACCCACCTTGGGCATGGGTGCTTGTGTTTATACTGTATATATGATGAAATACATGAAACAAACAGTAATCCGACGGAAGCAGTAAGAAAAGGTAAAATAAGGAAAATAATATATATATATATATGTACATACAATACATATGTGTGTATAGATATATATTTTTTTAAATAAAAAGAAAAGCACAAGCGGAACAGAATTAAGGCTAAATAAATAATTATTCATTTTCCATATATCTTAACGATTTTATATCGGTTTTCTATTGTCAAATTAGTGAATATTCTTCAGCGGAAGCCCCATCCTCTTTGTCGTAAATGTTTCTTTCGCATGGAGCTTATCTATCTCTAAATTTAATAAGCTCTCACTAGGAGACTTTGCGCTAAAGAAAGAAAATTAGGTAACTAAAAGCTGAAGGAAATATGACAGTATTTATAAAAGTAAACTGCAGATGGCTTTGGACTTTTAAGAGAGAAAAGGAACGATAAGTTATCAGCATATATAGTGTATACCTAATACAGTAATGCAGATTGAAGAACGGCCAGACACAACTTCAAAGGACGTTCCAATTATTAACACTATTACTACTATTGTTATCATCACCTTCTTCATTATCATATTTGTTAACATCATCACTATACTGGAGGAGAATACAGGTACGAGAGCTGCTCAAAAAGTATCGAGAATTTTGAATTTTTGCGGAACACGTATACTTGATTTTCAATTATTTTGTGGTGTTATGTTGATACCCATGTTCCTAATTTATATTGACAAGTTTCGCCACTTTGAATTTTCGGTTAGTTGTTGACAGCTATTTTGCGTGGATGTGTTTTGGCTCGTCTTCGATTTTTGCCTATTCCCCCCCCCCCAAAAAAAAAAGTGGAACAAAAAATCTCTATCAAATATTACGTGAAAAACAAAATTAAGCGTGCGGATGCATACCGAATGTAAACTGTGGCAAATTGTGAAGCTACCTTTGACCAAAGTAAAGTTTATCGGTGGTACAAAAGGTTCTGAGAAGGTCGAGAAGATGTTAGCGACATATATCATCGCAGACGCCCGAGCTGGTCAGCAACAGAGGAAAACACTTAAGAAGTGAAGAAAATATTGGCCAATCGTCGAATCACTATCATAGAACTTGCTGAGCACCTAAACAAATGGACCTAAATGGCTGGTGTCATTCGATTTTTGCCAACGATTTGGGCATGAGAAGGATCGCCGCAAAATTCGTACCAAAGTTGCTCAATTTCGACCAAAAACACCATTGCATTAACGTTGCTATGGAGCTGCTGAACTCGGTCCGCGATGACCCAAATTTGCTCCAGAGGGTCATAACTGGTAATGAATCATGAGTTTATGGTTATGACGTGAAAAGTAAAGCTCAATCATCGCAATGGATGCTGCCACACGAGCCAAGACCGAAAAAAGCGCGCCAAGTTCGGTAGAATGTGCAGGTTTTTCTTAGTGTTCTTCGATTCCAGGGGTGTGGTGCAACACGAGTTGTTGCCACAGAGTGGAACGATCAATCATGAATATTACCTGCAAGTTATGTGCAATTTGCGCGAAGCAATCTGCCAGAGATTCCCAGGTTTATGGAAGAACAAAAATTGGTGAAGGAATGTATTTTAGGGCACGGTTCACCATAACGTGTAGTACAGTTTTCTCCTGCGTTTACAGCCAGCTTAAAAATGTATGTGTTTGATCACCGAATTGCAGGTGAGTGATGCTGTGATTTTTCGACATCTTTGGATTCGTTTGTGTGAGTTTTGGACATCAGAATTATAAAACAATTTTATTATCGTAGTTTCTTTGCTTAATCTTCCCGTATATAGGAAGATGACTTACAGCATAGAGGCTCGTCGAGCAACAGATGGACATGTTATCAGGAATTCCATGGTCCGGAGAAACTGTGGAAAATAAAATGAAGGCGACATGCATAGAAGGTAAGGTAATGATTGAATGAATGGTGGGAAAAACCGAAGAACCAGGAAAAGAAACCACCCTGACACCGCTTAGTCCACTACAAAGCCCCCATGCTTGGATCGATCTCGGACCACCTTGGTGATAGGCGAGGGATTTAACCACACAGCCATGCCGTTATCCAACATTTCATTACTAAATACCACACACAAAAGTTGAGCAACAAGTAATTATGAAAAATAGACGAAGATATATAAAATTTCAAGCAAGTTTCGGTTAATGGGATTTATTCTTTCAAAGACTGCCAGTGAAAACTTTCTTTTCTATCAAGGTGAACTTCTCCCCGTTAAACCGTGAATAAAAATGTGAGGTTATTGTTATAAACTATTTCCGGAAGAAACGCCATGTTTCAAATGAGAACAATTTGTCATTCGTAACTTCCACTGTGCTTTAACATATTAATACATTTTTATGGATAAATTCTCCTACGTGACTCAAACAATTTAAATTCATTTAAATTTTCGTTTCTGGAAAATATAAGGCCATTACTTGTATACCTGTTTTAGTAATCTTCACTAATGCATAATCCTCATCAAATGCGTACTTAGACTGAGTTCAACGTGGCCACTACCCACAATCAATTATTATAAACATCATAACAGAGGTACCCGTTTCTTTAACATAAATCTTTGGTTCTTGTGTATCTTTAACTCAAATTTGATGTTTGCGAAAGAGGGATTACTGTTTAATAACTTGCGAGTTTTCGCAAGTGTTATGACGTGTTAACATTTACAATGAAAATAATTTGTGAAATAGTTTATAGTTAAAAACTTTAGTTTTATGATTGCTTTTTGTGACTTTCGGACATTCAGATAAGAGTGAATGTTTATATCTAATAAGCAGAGCTACAAAGTTCGTGCCAGCAGTGTAAGAGCGACCAGGCATGGCTATACAACGCAACGCTACTAGCAAGGGCAAGGTTCATCTCAAAATGCAACTCATTACTGCAAAACCTGTGTCACTGCATGACACAAAGCACATTGGTAGGAAGACATTCGAATATTTTTGTTGTGTTTCAAAGATGAACAACTAAATTTCCTGTACAACCATTGTATGTTTTCTAGAGGCGTACTTATTCATGTCCTTATTTACTTCATTATTACATTTACATTTCAGTGGGATACTTCAGCAAACCTGGAAAAAAGGGAAGCCAGATTGAGAAACTCAATTAGCTGAAAAACATTAATGAATTTTTAACAGATTATCAACCTACCTATTCTTATTTTACCGGACACAGGAATTTTTAATTTGAATGGCTTCAGAGGTACATAATCGTTTTAGCAATACAGCCGCAGATAAGTAAATAAGTAGTAAAGTTCCTGCTTTGGCATTTTGTCTAGTGAGATTTTCGGATATTTAAGAAATTAATTTTATTATTTAGATATTATTTTATATTCGATCAGGAAATGTTACAATCCGCGTTATAATTGCTTAGGCGTTGCCACAAAGTGCCTATTTAAATAATGAGATCAACCAGAGACAAACCCATATGCACTATAAGAACTTGTATGTTGTACATGATAATGTAAAGGCATTTACGAATGTCTTATAAGTCATTCTTTTTTTCTCTCTGGGCAACCGGTCTCAATGCCTCTCCGTTGTGCGTTTCTTATCTATGACTTGCTTGGATGCCGGAAGAAGGTCGCTCGCATCCTGCATAGGGAACGGCGAGCGGTATGCACTTCCTAGCCCTGCTAATAAGATACTTATTTATGATATGCTGTGGTACCTGAGGGTTTTGCTAACCAATGCAGATCAGGGAGAGAAAAGAGGTAATGTCAATTTTTCGGCAAAATTGTTATAATGGCAAACCCTGGTACTTTATGGAATAGATGAAACATGAAATAAGGACGCATAGTCATGGCAATATAGTTTTAAAGTTTTACTTTAGAAGGAAAAGAAGGAAGGGAATGTTGACATCCAACAGCGAAAGAAGGTGTAACATCACTCCTGTTCCTTTAATTCAATTATTGTCAGTGTAATGCCATACTATTTGTGACTGGTGTCAATGAAATCCAAGTAATGAATACATTTTGATAAATGAAAGTAAAGAGCAATCTAAGCATAAAACATTGTTGATTGAAGGTCCCCTTAATATTTTTAAAATATTAATTTACTAAAATTGAATATTCCGTCATTACTGTGTTATGCTATAAATATTTATAAGTATGTTTATTATAACAGGTCGCATAATATTACAAATGTGGCTTTAAGGTTGCCATACTCCCATTTTGGTGACCTACTTGATGTCGTTAAACTATTTATTACTGATAAATAAAAATAGGGAATTCATTTATATTGCAGATACTGATTCCTAAATTAGTCACCATTTAAAACAAACGGTGGCATATTTCACTTTTCACACTGTTGTTGAATAAATTAGTATCAGGTCTAAATAATATTCTTCTGAAAATTTAACATCTTGAAATTCCCCCCCCCCTTTTCTTGCTCTCGTCTTCAAATATTAAAGAGAACGTCATAAAAACAAAATATTTCCTTCGGAGTTGCTTTAAAGTCACCGTTGCCTCCATCCAGTTTGTGATTATATAAAGTATTAGGGGAGAGTCATGCGGTATCGGCCGGCATGCAGTACCGGCCACTACCCTGATTTCCCTTTTTGGCTCCATGTGGCAGATGTTTCAGTAAGCAGTAGCAAGCTTGTGCATCCACGTGCGCTATAGTCGGATATCTTCTTCCTCTCTTCAGTTCTTTGCTCTGAGTGCTTGATGGTGGTTAGTGTAGCTCTTAGCGCACGGAAGATATTCTGAGGCCTATAGCAGTGCTATATTTGTGATCTCTGTAAACCAGTGAGCTAAACAATTGTGAGCTGAGAAGAAATAGTGACAATAAGTTCCCTTTTTTGTATTATACTATTATACTATATTCTATATGTGGCAGTGCACTGTGATCAAGGGCAATCTATATTGTAACAGAAAAGGCAGTGACCGATACTGCAAGACACTTTCTGCGAGCCTTATAGTTCTAGCATTTTTACCTTCAATGTAATAAAGCTATATAAATAAAAAAATAAAAAGCATTACACTATACTATCTATAGAGCATATCTTGAGGACAGAATAATATAGAAAGATTCCGATTAACCATCACAGCTACAGAGTAAAGTTAAAAAACTTAACCATGTCGATACTGCATGACCTTCTCCTACAATTCTTAACTGGTCTAAAAGTTTAAATAATAATTTGAATTGATTAACCAAATATATTCCTAAATCTACACAATAATAGTTTTGTCAAATTATAATAACTTTCCGTATATTGCAATGGAAGAAGAGACTGAGAGCCATATTCCGCCAGTGTTATGCTGAATTCCTCACCTATTTATCTTATAATCAGACATAAAGAGTACTGGTATAGATATATATGTCTTGTAAGTTCGTTAATCTACTTTATCCAATAAGATTGTATATGAATGACTTTAGTTTTTTTCTCAATTATACCATCTTCTGGTTAAAATGTATCGCAGTTTAAAAAAATCACTAGTTAAGTTATTAACACCGAAATATATACAGAACAGTGCCTAGAGCATGTTATCCCAAATATTAATTTACTTATCTTTAAGATAACTCAAAAACGGGTAGCTCTACCAAAAAATTCAATTGACAGAAAAAGGTGCTGGAAAAGAAACCTTCCACAATATATTTGGATGTATGGAACTAAATGGCTAAATAACAAGTACGTATCATATTTAGCATCGGTACCAATTTACAGAACAAACTTCTTCGAAAATATTTACTTCCCTGCCCGAAGGTGTGTAGCAGATAGGACTTTATTTTATATAAAGTGATTTAGAATTTAGAGCAGAAAATGACTGAAGCAATATAGTTTTTAAAAATATATGTAAAATATAAGAATTGTACCCATAATAATAAAATATGCATTAAATCAAAGGGGCAATTCCAATTCATAGGACTGCACATAGACTTAAAATATGGATATAATTTTGGGCATTTCCTTCGTGTAGCATCTCCTTTAAACCTGAGAAATGCAGGATTTATAAATGTTATACTTCAAATATCCTTTATTTTAAGGATAGTTTCGCAGCATCTGTTTTATACTTGGGTGAAATGCAATCTCTGGCTTCACTAATCACTAGACAAAAATGCTAGTCTGGTTTAAAATGATTAGCCGAGAGACAAAGGGAGTTTAGAAGTGGCTGCAGCCCGACACTTTGCCTTGCAGGTTTAACAAGCCCGAGGATAAGTGGTAACCTTGTTTCTCTTCTCTGTATTAAAATGAATATCGCCGAGCAAGACACGAGGCTGGGAAAGGAGCCAGTTTAAGGGAAGCAACCCTCTTCACCTCTATAAAGAATGAACACTAGATCGCACTCCCAGGAGGCAACAATTTCAACATGAGTGATTCTCTGGAGTTGGCATGCCTCTTGTAGAGGGAACTTCTACCCCATAATTAATACGTATAGTGTAACATAAAAACAAATAGTGTAAATAACGTTAGGAAGCACGATAGCACAAAAATATATTGACATTAAAAGAAGTAGAAAGTAGAAAGAGACTGAAATATTGAAAACCTTGTAAATTTTATGTAATATAAAATGCTGAAATCTTATGAGTGTAAGAAGTTATTTCTAAAATGCCTATATACAAGAAAGCAATTTAGCGATTTAAAGTAATTTGTAAGTTTTAATTTAGCAGCAGTCAAATATCCCTTTAAATAGGAATAGCCAAAGTGACCTACAAGCACAGAAATGAAATGAAATGTGTAGTGTTTAACGCCCGTGTTTACTACATACGGCACCGCAGGCGGTACAAGCACAGAGAACTGGAAAAAGTGAAGGTTTCTATTAACAGAGCACTGACAGATGTATAGGGCTTTTTAAAGATGCCATCAGAACTTTTTCTGTCGACAAACGAAGTACTGAATTGTTTTAAAATATTATTGAAAGTACCAGTTGACATTTATGTTACAGTTATTGCCCCGAGTATATGCGTATCGTCATTGAGATAAAGTGGGAACTTCGTACAAACAACTCAAGATTGTCTTCTTATTATCTAGAGGATGAATTCATGACAAGACTTTAAAGAAGAGTTCCGGAGAAGACGACATAACATGTAACTAAAATGAGTTTAGCTTTTCAGTAACTTATTGCAAGTATTGCAGTAATATAAAATGAAATACGAAGAATAACTACAAAAAGTAAATGAATGAATGAACTAATTAATTAATTAATTGACCGTCCATTTATCCATATACCTACTTACTTATTTATTTAGTTACTTATTTATTTATCTATCTACTTATTTACTGCGCATATCCCAAAATTTAGAATTTACAACTTTAGGCTACGTTTAATTTCCTTTACCTTGTTGCTACCTTGGCTTACATGACACATTGGTCTTCTGCTCTGCCAGGTAGCTCTTAACATCCATGGCTCCTTGTTACCTAATTAGACCCATTCTCCCCCCCCCTCTACTTACTTTCTTATATTCTTTATATTTCCTGCTCATTTTTCTTTTACTTTCTGCAATAACTGGCCAATACTTTTTACCTTCTCTTCCTCTTTTCCCGTTAACATTTTTATAGCTACTATCCTTTTCTCTAAGTTCTCCCATTTTTCCTCCCAAACCTTTTTTCTCCACATCGCAACCTCCTCGCATTCTGTTACATAAGTGTGCTATGCCTTCTTTTCCACCATAAAATTCACAAATTTCCTTTTTTCCTACCTCTTATCCTCTTAACTCCTCTCTCTCTCTCTCTCTCTCTCTCTCTCTCTCTCTCTCTCTCTCTCTCTCTCTCTCTCTCTCTCTCTCTCTCTCTCTCTCTCT